>JAGFPH010001942.1:124227-145469 GCA_018207615.1 Philaenus spumarius
GGAACAACCTCCTCAATCAGTAGACCCAATGTACTCTATAATTTTAGTGTTTCCTTGGATCTGTTTGAACTAGTAATCAGTAAGTCCGATACACCAGATAAAATATCTCGAATCGCTTCAGAAATTTTGAATCAGCGATACTCTTCAGACTCCTGGATAAGGATATATACTGATGGATCTAGAATGGAAGGAGAAACAGGAGCTGGAATATATTGCCATTTCTCACACTACTTTGTTTTAAGTAGCTACTTTACATCGTTTGAGGCAGAATTGGTAGCCATAAATGAAGACAGGGCCTTCCCTAGGAGTATAGGCACCCGAAGCTAGCTTACATTGTGCCCCCCCCCCCCCCTCCCGTACCGGATTAACCTCTTTTTATGGACTCGTCTTTATAAAAAAAAAACTATATAGACTAGTCATGAATGTCATAAATGTTTGGTAAACAAGAATTGAGACACTAAAAATAACAAAGTGAACTTTACGCCCGGAAAGCAATACAAAATTTTATCGCCATATCGTGGCGCCCCCCTTGATGTGGCACCCGGGGCAGCTGACAAACTTGCCCTCCTCCCCTAGGGACGGCCCTGAATGAAGCTTTTCAACAGTTGATTGTAAGGCCATAGCCGAACAAGAATATAGTTGTCTTGGTGGACTCCAAATCATCTCTGCAAGCAATAGCCAATAATCTTAATCAAAAATCACAGTTGTACGGAATTGAAAAAATTGTAAGAAATAATGTAAATAGTATCGTAACACAGTGAGTTTCTGCTCATGTGGGTTTGCTGGGTACCGAGTCTGCAGATGACTGACCGAAGGGAGGATAAAAATTATCCCAAAACCAGCAACAGCCCTGATGTTGCAAGCAATTATACAGAAATGAAAAACAACGTCACAACAGAAATGTTTTGATGAGATAAAGGATAAACTGCAGGTCATAAATTGTCTTCGCAAGCATCTCTACAAAATGAAGTTACTAACCTCTGACAATTGCACAATTTGTTCACAGGATATGTGTGTTATGGAGAAGGAACGCCTACTGATCAACAAGGGTCTGCAGAGTGAAAAACAAGGACGAAGGGACTTTCCTGAACTTTATTGCTAGGCGAGATCCAAAACGAGCCATTGGAATAACTAGTCCTATTCCATCAAATATCCATTTGTACTTTTTAATCACTACACCCCCTAATAAGTTGATGTACTATTATTAAAAATTTTAGATTTTAACTTGGTGGTTACAATCACCGGTTGGGTCTTTTCAATTTCTTGAATGCAGGGGTTTACTCGTAATTTTACCTATACCGGAACGCTGCCGAAACTGACCGTAAGTGGCAGAAAGGAGGGCCCGGGGGTACTACTCCGGAAAGTTTTTGAAATATTAACTTCGAAAACTCTTACTTTACTTATCTTTGGTGAGTTTAAGCATAGATCATGAATAATAAAATAGATCATGCATGCATACGGGGGCTGTGTGCCGAAAAAAAGGTCATCGCGAAATAGTGCAAGATCGCGCCTCGAGGTAGCGCTAGGGACAAATCATTGGTAGCATTGGTGTTTCACACAGCTTCCGTCGTTTCCCCAATAGATAGCGCCACTATCGTCGAATTTTCAGTGGAACGAAATATTGCATTGGATCAGAGTTCTATTAGGTTATCCAAATGCAATGGTTTAAGGTTGCAGATATTATGCTTACTTTTATAAGAAAAGCGCACATGTATATGTAACTATTTGTACATAGCACATATCAAATTTTAGGGACACATACTGTTTTAAGCAAAAACTTGGCCAAATGTCTCTTATTTAGTCAATACCCGTAAAATAGTTTTCCTTAAAGAGGCGAAATATTCGGTGCAATAAACTTTTATAAACACTGCTCTAAAAATAAACTCAAGTATTGCTCTCGGCCTCTTACTCAAAGAATGGAAAACGGTTGAAGATAAACTCTTTCGCAGCTTCATAATCAAGGTTGTTCTTCAGAAGCCAGACCATTTCCTGGGTCCACGTTGTTCCTGAAAGTAAAACATAAACGATTGGATTACACAAATATCTGACTTTGAAATGACAGAACTACGTTACTTTGGTGTACGAGTTGTTTGCTACAAATATGTTTAATTTCGTTCGTTCAGTACATAAATAGAAATATTGACTGAACTAATTTATCCAATGTTGATTTCCAGCAATCAAAGGCTGAATCCAGCAAAGCACTTTATAAATTTAACAATACGAACAAATTAGTGACCGCTGACTTCTGATTGCAGTTTTGATTCTAGAAGGATCACTGGGTGTTTTGTAGGTAAAAGTGTAAATTAACAAACAAAATTAAAATGAAAGATATCAGAAAATATAGAACAAAGAAGTAGGCCGGGGTAGGAGCCTGAGTTACAAAGAAATTCTATTAATATATTTCGTACTAACGCCTTCTTGAGTAGACCAATTTACCAAATAGTTGTTTGCAACACCAAAACTAATAAACTTATTTTTGGAAATTCGCTCAACTCGACAGTGTTTCAGCTCCGTGATCTTATTATGTTTCATTTTCTCCGTAAGCGTACAGTAGTTAATTTAGTAGAAAACTTAAATGTATAATCAGTACATAACAATGTTTGCCTGTTTGTAAATTCTTGTTTCTCGAATTATGTAAACAATTATCTGTATTTTTATTTTACAATTTTTTTAAAACAAAAAATGACATTGTAAGTGTTAATAAACCAATTTCTGCAAATTGCAGACGTTTAACTTCAAAATTTGATGGTATGCAGATATCTGTACAGAACTATTTCAACCTTGCATCGCTCACCTTATAAGTGACATTTGTTTTTACAACTATGAGAGAAAGAGTGCTATTTTTTCAGACTTGCAATATAACCTTTATCCTTTTGTATAAGTACCAGACCTTCCTTGGAAAATTATCTGCCTGTCCAGTGTTGCTGCAAAGTTTACTATTTTCATCCAAAACTTTAAATACAATGCAGGAATGTTTATGAAAATGTACCACTTACCACACTTTGGAAAAGTAACCAACCAAACGTCATCTTCTCTCACTTCAAAATCTCCGAAACCCTCGACATACTTTATATAACTCTTTGGAAAAACAGTTCCCGTTTTGTTTAGTTTAATTTCTCCTGGCGGCATACTGTCTTTACATTTCTTCATAATTTCCACAGAGATTGGATCGGTTAACAGTTCATATTCTGCCATTTCGTCTCCACCTGAAATTTAAAAAGTCAAATATTTTCGAAATGAGTACCGACAAGATAACACTTCTTAACAGTGTAAGTAGGGTTGTGAATGTTTTTTAGATTCACGTCCTAATACATTGTGCCCAAACTTTTCCAGTTGTGTATCCCTTAGCAACTTCTTTTACATGAGTTGTTCCCCCGGACTATAATTCGTATCTAGTGCACGTCTAGCATAAGTAATGAGGAATCGGTACCGTAATAGGGTTAGCAATAAATACAGTTTAGACCTATATGAGTTCTGTATTTTGTGATTACATTTTAATACTTCAATACTAAATATAAAATGTATAAAAAAATACTTCTATATAAATAAATATGTGAATGTTCATTTGTTCAAAATCTTAAACCTCCGAAAGTTCGTCACCGATTGCTTTGAAATTTTGACACACATTATCTTTTGAATACATGCGTGTTTTCATATAGTTTTTGAGAAACAACGCCATTGTTAGACTTAAAAACAACACATAGTATACTAAATATTTGACGGCAATGGGAGCGCCATACTAAATAATAAATAAATTTGTTTATTGTTGTTACAGTAATCAGCTGTTTGCTATAATATTTCAATTAACACCTGGTTTCAAACTTTGAAACAATTCTTTGTATGTCTAACTTTTAGGCTAGGTTTTTACTAAAATGTAGACCTGAACCATGCTGTTTCTTTTAACCTTTATTATAACTGTTACTATAAAATATATGAAATTATTTGATTTGAACATTTGTAATGGGAATCGGATTCCAAATCCAACTTTTTGTTGTCTAAATCTGGAAAGTATTTCTCGAGCCAGTTTCAAGTTCATCTGGTGATTTTAAAGCATTGCAAAATAGGAGGGTTCTAGATTTCCTCACTAGAAACATCAGTGTTCCCTTGTTCCAAATTCTTCAGTCACGCACCAATGTTCTCTCTAAAGGCAGAAAGTTTGTCCGAAGGGGTTGAAATACTACCCTTGTAGACCAGAACTGACTGCGATGAGTCAGCCAGGTAGGCTAGTCTCGTCTTCCAGTCTTCGTCGGACAATAGAGCACAAAAATCTTCACGAAATTTCATAAAGATTTGTGAGGACCTTACCAAATCATCAACCAAAATTAAATTTAAGAAAGTAAACGTAGTTTATTAAATTTTATCAAATTAATTAAAATCATTTACGTTCAAACTTGACATTGAACAAAATCAAAAATATTTAACAAATAAACAAACTAAAATAAAATTAGAGAAAAAGTGGTTCCGATCTTCAAATCTTGCGGCACCCTTGGCATCCTAAACCAATAGATTAAACTAACATCTTTCCATTTCTACCTAAATCCTGACAACAATATATTCTTTCTATAGCATTGTTCAATGTAAATGTTAACTCCGTCATGAATATTACTGGTCTATTACTGGCAATGTATCTTTCACACTAAAAATATCTCAACAAAATTGCTTACCTTCTTGTGTAGAAATTTAAACACTTACCAACTACAACACTGTTGTTATTTTATTTACTGTTTAAATAGAACAATCACGTTATAATTGACACTATCGAAATGAAATTGGTTGTCATTCGGTGTTCCTTAAAGTAATAAAATAACACTACTAGAATAAAAACTAATTACAAACCTCAGTTTATCATCTACAGATGTGTCCTAATTTGATAAAGCTTGTAGTGGGAGGGGTAATGTATGTAATTAGGAAGGTCTTGTTTATTTGTTTTCAGGTAGAAGTATTAAATGGTATACATAGAACAAACATTGCAATGCATGAATATGCAGCTTATCTAGAAAACTTGTAATACTTAAAGAAAGACCCAACATTAAATGACGTGTGACAACGAAATGTCGTTTACATTTTATTGTGGCTATGTGTATGTTATAATAATAAATTTAATTGCTACATACATACATCTATACTAATATTATAAAGAGGTAAAATATGTTTGTTTCTTTGTATGCACGGGGTAACTACTGAACCAATTGAAAAATAGTTGTACCAATAAAAATATACACTATCCCTGAGCAACATACACTTTAATTCATTTTGATAAAAACATTTTTTATTTCAATATTTTTAAATGTAGTCAGAAAATAATCTTAGGTTAGGCCTTGACTGAGGAACATTCACATGCATTTACATTTACTACCATAGCAACCAACTGAATAAAACAGCTGTTTGCTCCAATATTTCCATTGACAGCTGATTTCAAACTTTGAAGCAATCATTTGTATTTCTAACTTTTAGGTTAGGTTTTTATTTAAGTGTAGACCTGAGCCTTGCTGGTTCTTTTAACCTTATTATGACTGCTGTTATAAAATATACGAAATAATTTGTTTTGAACATTTAACGTTATTTACCATCTTAGCTTTGGGGTTATTATTAATCCCACACTTTTATTATGAAGAAAACTTAACATGATTAAGTGCATAGAAGGTTCCAACGGGGTTGGTGTGCGGAGCACGCAGGAGTTTATACAATAACAGTGCTGTCATGATACACAATCATGCAGACATGAAAAAAGTCAAATATATCTCGATAATAAAATAAGTTTGTTTACTTATACACTAAATACATTAATACTTACAAACAAATTAGGCTATGCACACTTTTATAGTTTCAACTATACTTCATTGTGCAAACTTAAAAAAAAGTAGAAAATTAGATAACTTTTTTGGTGAGGTCAGTTTTGGTTTTATCAGTATGAACTCAGAAAAAAAGATACATGAAGAACATGGTGGTCAATGCTACCAGCATTATTAGTCATATAAATATCACATAAAGTGATCTCAGCTAAAGCTTGCAATTAATTCCAACTAAATGACTAATGATGAGAAAAACAATGGCAATGCACTTAAACATGCACACAAAAAAAAGGTCTTCAATTTCAAGAAGCCAGGTATTTAAGTTTATTTTTTTTTTTTTTAGAAAGGTTTAACTTGATCAATTTCTTTATTTTTGGCAAAGAATTGAACAATTTAGATACCTGGAATAGGAAACATGATTGGCTTGGCTTTGGGTAACCCACATTTAGGATTACATACACAAAAATAATCTTCGTAAATATAAAATATTTAACTGCCTAAGTAAGGGCAAGGAATTTTGATCTGTGTAACCTAAATATAATTTTATACGTTTTAAAGTACTAATTTTAGGGGTAAGTGTGTTTAGCTATGTATCAAAATATCAGTTTAAAATTTACAAGTGCATTATACACAACTTGTAATAATTTAATGCTCCAAAAGGATCTCAAGTAATACTAGAAACAGTTTCTTATTTAGTTCCTTAAGATGTTCTTTCCAGCATAATAATTTATAATCCAATGTTACACCCAGATATTTTAGGCTATTGGTTCTTTCAGTTTCACAATCGCAAGGAACATCAGATGAGCAAGACAATGCGTGATACTTCATTTACAAAAGTTATTTTATTTTTCAAATAATAAATTTAGTTTTTTTGCTTAGTAGCCTATCATGTAGTGTGTTGCAAACTAAATACACAATATAACAAACCAACCAGTTTAGACATTTGGTTTTAAAGAAACACTACTATTTTCCAGCACGGGAGCCCATATGATACTTTCTAGGGGGGGGCTAGACCGGAGTATGGGACTTAACACGTTCACCGCTAAAGCCTCGGTTTCTCTGAACCACGCAGCGTCACTGCGCGATGCGGGATGCGCAATGACGTCATCACGCAAAAGTCTGCCGCAGCTGTAGCTATGGGGATGTTTTCTCTGACTTCACGCGCGCAAATCTCTATGATTCCCACCAATTTTGTAATGCGCAATCTCGCTGCGCGACGCACTGAAGTCTGGAATCCTAGACTTTTTGCGTGGCACGCAGTAGTTGTAGCCATTTGTTGGTGCGTGGTAGTTTTTTCAACAAGTATGGAATCCAAGGTTTTTACTGCCGAGCTTGATGAAAAGCTTATAGATATGGTGAGGGATCATCCAGTGCTATATAGTTTCACCCACAAGAACTACAAGAACAATGCAGTTAAGGAGAATGTTTGGAATTTTATAAGTGTGGCGCTTGCTATTAACAGTAAGTACATACACTAACTTATTAGCAAAATAATATTGAGTAATTAACTATGTGTCTATAGCCACAAGAACTTGTCTATATATTCATCTTATTAATTTATTAATACAAACTTGTAAAAGTGAAATCTGTTTTTAAGGAAATCACTCCTATCTTGTGTTAATAAAAATGTTGTAAGTTCTTTAAAAGGACTGAAGTATATTGTGAGATTTTAATACAAAAAATGTAATGCCATCATCACATTACAATGTTCTTGAAGGTAAACACATTTTAAGGTATTTACTACTTAAAATTTATTCTCTACACTTTGTTATAATAATATTTCATTTTTGGTCAAATAAAATATTTCTAAATTACTTTTTAAGCCAGGCCTACTTTTGTTAGCACCCTTGTAGTTGGAACATAAAAACTGGTGTAATCAAAATAATAAATTTGAAATTGATAAATGTTTTTATACAGTTCTATCTAGAACTAAATTACGAAACTTTTTTACATTCATGGAAAAATTACAAAAAATGTTTACTACTTCTTATGTAGACCTAAAGTTGAAATTTTATTTTTCTTAACTGAACATTTTTTGTTTCTTGAGGTAATAACTTTGTAAAGTTTACATCTATAATTTATTTACTTGCATATATAAATTCTTTCACCCTTTCTCTAAAAAAAAGCTATGGAACACTTTTGGATTGGGGTTCTTTTACTATTTTTGGCGAATTTTTGAAAAAATCCTTGCACACGCCAAAAAATCCATTTTCGTTAAAGCCGCCGGATCGAGGGTTAATATATTTTTGTGTGAAACATCCAGTTTTTTTAACAAAACAAATTGCATTACATACGTGCAATAAAGGACAGGAGACATTTTTTACAAACAATGCTTTTAATTTATAAAGATCACTAACAAACGTTTTACTAATACATGGGATAGGAAAGTATTCCAATTCTACTTTGAAGTTAATATTTAGTAGACTTCAAGATTTAGTTTTAGTGTGTTCTTCACTTCAATTTCCTCACGTGGTCTAACTGCCAATCCACAGCTCCTGTTGCACTGCAGAAGTAGTTTTTGAAGGTGTCTCTTATTTTGTAGGCTAATTTAGTTGCATTACCCCTCCTTGAAGACAGTGCTATTAAATTCCCAGTTGGCATGGGAAGATTATCTTCTTCTCCTTCTCTGGGGTGGGGTACTTTGTGCATCCTCATCAAGTTGTGCAGTATACAAGCTGAGGTTACGAGGTCAATAACAGTCTCTGGTTTGACGGCAATGGGAGTGAAAAATACTCTGAAATATTGGCAAAGTATACCGAAGGCATTCTCACTTACTCTTCTTGCTCTTGAATGACGATAGTTGTACACAGCCTTGCATTCGTCAACTTGTGATTGCTCCTTGGGATAGGGTCTCATAAAATTAGGCGTCAGTTTGAAAGCTTCGTCGCCAAAAAAAACATAAGGAACGTCGACCCTAGAGCCAGGAAGTGGTGATGGCGATGGGAACGGAAAACTTCCACTTTGAACAGCTTTACCAAAATCACTGTTGCGGTATATAGCTGCGTCTCCTTCTTTCCCGTAGTTACCAACTTCTACCATAACGAACTTGTAGCTGTGATCAATGACAGCAAATAAAACAGTAGAAAAATAATCCTTGTAATTAAAATAAAGAGATCCTGATTTTTCTGGGCAGACGATTCTGATGTGTTTGCCGTCTATCGCACCGACACAATTTGGGTAGTTCCATGCGTTGTAGAAACCACAGGCAACTTCCTTAAGCATTTTATCGTCTGGAGTTGGGATAGTTTGATGTAACATCTTGCCTGTGATCGCACGTAAAGTTTTCTTAATAATTTTACTAATCCAGCTGTGGCAAATCCGGAATTGAAATGCTAGGGAATGAAAACTTTCTCCTGTTGCCAAATACCTGAAAAAAAAAACATTTATAATAGTTTTTTTTTTAATTAATAAGTTAAATATATATTTTCAGTTGATGAATGTAAAATGAGGTGGAGAACCATACGAGACTCCTACAAGAAGAATTTGAACAAAATTAAAGCCAACAGTACCACTGGATCACCTGCATTCCCCAAATCAAAATACTTGAAAAAGAACCTTCAGTTTTTGGATGACACTTATAAGGGGAAAAAGTAAGTAATAAACATTTTGACACGCGGAATTATTAGTCGAGACTACTTACTCAAACTCAAAGGTTTAAGTAAATGGTCTATCAGCTGGCTCTGCCATTCACAATGAAAACAAAGTATTCTTATGGGTAATGTTTAGGTTTGGTTTTGTCAAAACATTGATTACCTTTTATAGTTTTCAACAGTTTTACTGTTTTTGTCTTTAGCCTTTTATGATTATCAAATTCACAGAATGCGAAAAAATTACGTCTACCGAATATTTGTTTACAGTTCACTCAAAGTTTCATTTGAACATGAGAAACATATGTTATCCATAAGAAAATAATGTATAACCTTTAAATTTCCATTGTTTCTCATGTTCACAGAAACTCTGAACGAATGTAACTTACATTGGAATCCCCCAATATCTATAAAAATAGGTTTACACAACGGTAATAATAAAAAAATACAACAACCTTTTTTTAGTTATAATTACTATGATTCATCAGATAATACATTAAGTTGCCTCTGTAGGTTATACCTGCACTTGTTACTCAAATACAATGTTTAAGAATGGTTTGAGCAATTACTTGATTTTGAGTAAGTACTTGAGTCGCGACTAAGGATTCAGCCCTTAGTGATTTAGTGTGGGCCTATAGCCTACGTTCCTCTAGCGTTGCTAAATATGTGAAATATGCGCTCAAGCAAATCGCGACATTTAATCCTTCACTTAATCCTGCCCCTACATATATGACCAGAAACAGATAAAATTTAGTATCGGACTACCTCACTTTAATCAAAGGATTAAAAATAGTATTTTTTTACAGGGTAACAAGCAGCTTTCAGTTGCCTGCCCCTATAGCTTCTGAAGCTGACGATAGGAGTAGGCCTGGTACTTCACACAGTGAACGAGCTGAAAAGGGCGCGGACGAAACGGCAGAGGAAGACCTGCTGGAATTTTCAGAGCGAACTGATGAAATTAGTGAATTTGAAATAAATGAACCGAACGCAACAAATGACGAGCCAGAAAAGAAGAAAACAGATTTTCGGCCAAGGAAAAAATGATCCAGGAGATTCGATCTGGACGTGAGGAGCGAAACGTGATTTTGAAAGAATTATTTTCTGAGAAAAAAAATTCAAAGTGCTCCAGTGTCTGTTGTTGAGCATCCAATTGACATTTTTTTTAAGAGCATGTCACAAGTCGTAAAAACACTTCCCCGACAACTTCAGGCAGAGACACGCCTTAAGGTTTGTCAGTTAGTCACTGAAATGGAGATGAGAGCCATAACGGAAGAAACACTGCAATCGGTACACACAATCAATCCTGTTCTACCGATCAACAAAAGTCATGAACATCTAAGAAAGTCTACCCACACTGTGAACACTAGTGACAGCAGTAGCTTTGACAACAGTGACCTTGGTTCCCCAGTTGACTTTTCGAAAACAGTCTTCACACAATCAGCCTCAACACTACCCTCTTATGGAGACGAGAGCTATAACAGTGTTGTTCGTAGGGGCATCGACAATTTTCGACAGGTGACTCCTACTTTACGTGTCCACACCATGTCCAGCGATGAAAACTCCAGCAACACGGAAATCACTCAGATAAACGGAAGAAGTTTTCTTAGATTGCAGTAGCTGAAATAGTAAATCTTTCTAGATTACAAATAAAGAATGTTTTATAACTTAATGAGTCTTTATTTCGTAACTTATTAAATCTTTTGTGAGAACTAACTATGGATAATTAATTTCACAAACATTTTCTTTAACGAGGTGGTGATCCCGGCCTTGCCTGGGAAATAATGTGCTGCAATCTGTGGTTAACCTTTATAACTATTTTAAACCATGTCCATATGTTTAGTGATCAAATGTCAACGAATAGTGCCACTATTAAAAAAGGTTCAGGCCTTAACTGTACTTAACTTACTAAACTTAACTGTAAAAAAACAGTCAAGTCGTTATAGAGTTATGACTGTGAAGAAAAGCTCCCTAACGTATTAATAAATAGATAAATATAAGAAAAAAAGCTTACCTTAACGTCAAGCACAGCTTTTGAAATGATGAAATAGTTTTCTTTATTTTGTTCGTGGCGGGTGTTGAAATTTCTTCCTGAATGCAACTTAACACTTCATAAAACAACGACGTTGAAAGCCTGAAATATTCCCTAAACTTGGTTTCATTGTCCAACAGATGCCTGGTTATCAGAATTCTAAAACACCCTTCTTCGTCCCTGTTAATAAATAGTGGCTGAGGGTCTTCATTCACAAAATTCACTAACATACTTTCTTCATTAGCCTCTTCATCCAGCAACAAAGCTACAACAACCAATCTCACGTCTATGGTATCCATGACTGAAGATATAATCGCGCACAGAAAGGGCGGGGTCAGAGAAAACACCCTACTTTTCGTATCACGCACGCGTGATTCCCGCCTACCCCAAATCACGGATCACGCAATAACGCTGCGTGATCAGAGAAACCGTAGCTTAAGGACGCACACGTGAGCTTGGCACTGAACACTATGAGAAGCGGCCGATGCACAGTGCATTGCACGCCAACCCCCTTATTGGGAGTATTTTCAATACATAATTCATTGCGAACTTCTATTCAGCTTAAGCCTTTGTGCTACGGACGCACATGTTCGTCTGCTTTAAAATATTAGTGATTATTACGTAGAAAGGTTCAAAAATAAAAAAATAAAGTAATTTCCACTCATTTAGACTGTAAATATGAAAAATAAAAGTTAAGCTCTTAGCATAGGAAATAAGAAATTTGCGTAGCAGTGAACGTGTTACGGGTAAGGTAAACATCCACTAGTTCGTTTTAAGAATGAGTCACATTAGAAAGCGGTGTAGGAAAATGTACCCTGCCCTTCTTCTTCTAAAGGAGTCCAGTGATGTTTTTGACATCCCCAAGAAAACTTTTAAAATTTGGAAAGCCAATTTGGCTGTTCAGGTGAAATATTAACCCACACAGCATTGAGTCTGTACCTTTACACCGTCAGTGAATAAACAAAGACCTATAACTCTCCTAGAGGCCGCACCAAGTAGTGACCCGGCAGCTCATGCTTGAACTCTTGTAAAAAATAAAATAAGTATATGTAAAATCAAACGGCACATAAAACATATTTTGGTGCTACTCTCTTTAAAGAAAAATACCTGACTATAATAATATACATATTTTCCTTTCACTGGGAGCTGGGGGGGGCGTGGTCCCCCTCTGCCCATAGGTATGGGCGCCCATGTTTCCCAGTAAAGAATAATCTAAGAAAAATATTTTGTTTTAAATGCCAGTGCCACTAACGTTATGCATTAGTTTATGTAGTTTGTTTTTGGTGAAATTTTAAGTGTAAACATAGATAAAAAAGATTTTGTTTGGATGGTTCTAATTCATGATGACTTATAGACTTATGAACTACCATTGACTTGCTACCTGTAAGTAGGGTTAGTTTTCATTATTGGAGTGTTATAGGTACTTACACAAGGGAGTCCTTGCTACCCATAGCTCTCCTGATGATGTGTTCCTCGACGTTTTATCAAAGTTTCAAATTCAAAGCTTATAATAAAGTATGTTTATTTGAAACGGTCACCCGTAGAATAATGATGTACTACGGCCCGTTTGCACATGGTAGACAAATGTTAAGTTAATTAATTATTAAAAACGCTTGAGCGTAGGCAAGTGTTTAGTTTAGCTTCTATTTGTTTGTTCACCTAGTAGTTTGAAATGAAATGGAAGATCAACAATTCAGTAATCAAAGTTGTACGAAGTGAAAATGAATATAACAGATAAATTTCACCTTAAGTTTTACCCTAGAAAGCGATTTTTCGAATGTTGAAGTGGTAAACAATTAATTATGTTTGCAAAGTGAATGTTTATAACGTTATGACTTCCATAGGAACACGCAGTTCCAAGGGAGAAGTGATGAAGTCCACCTGGAATGCTCACGCACCCGCTACTAAACAGAACAAATAGGAATCATTATTTTCTACTTGCAACTAAACACTACATCGTTAACTTAATGATTAATTCTACTAAACACGTTTAAACAAGCCATTAGTTAATAAAGGCCAAATAAATTAGCCTGTAGATTAACATATTAAAGCCTTGGGCTCTCTTCTACTGTATATATTTTTAAAACAAATATTATATCACTTACCAGGCTTTTGTTTAAAAACAACCCTAGCCTATTAGTTAATATAGTTACAACTAGAGGCTCTGCCCCTGGGTGACACATGGTGATGCCAATGCAAGCCACAAAATCCCAAATTTTGATCATAATTTTTACATTTTTGAAATTTTTTAATATTAATTTTTACGGAAACGATGATTGATTAGGACAGAGGCACTTGGATCTAAGTTTGGAAGTGGGAGTAGCTTTGACCTGTACATAATGTAAGGCATAGTTCGAAAAAGACACTCAATGTCCCCAACATTTGTCCACAAAATCCCTAATAATGTCTATAATTTTTACATTTTTTTACAGGAGTTTTGAATATTTTTTAGAATAAATGTAGCCTAAAATATTCCCTGAAAAGTCCTCTACATGTTGATTAAAGTTTCGTCAAAATCGGTGCAGCCATTCCGGAGAGTAGCCCAGCCAAACAAACAGACAGATAGGCAGACAAAAAATTTATAAATGTGTGTTTATGTTTCGGTAATGGGTGAGTAATTATATGAGCTTAGGAAAAAGCTTATATTCTGAAATCACAGACAGACGCTTCAATTTTATTTATATGTGTAGATTAGTAATTTATATTGAGTTACTCTTGTCTTAAGTCAAAATAAAGGTAAGTGTTAATGTTAATGTAAGTATTAATGTTGGTGTCAGTTTACCTGTTATCTGATTATCCAATTCTTTTCGTATGTGAAGACATTTAATAAACAGATTATAGATAAACTTATATTAATACTAGCTGACCCGTACGGCGTTGCCCGTGGTTGTTGGTATTTTCAGTCTTTTTGACGTAATTGTAAATCTTTTTAAGTGTTCGTTGAATACCTGTGCGTATCCTACTGTGGTAATGAAAAAAAAGCCTACGCTATTTAGGAAAGCACTGAAAATTGTATTCCTGTAAACTACTATCTAACATGATAAAACTTTAAATATGGCTTTTTAATTTATAGTTTTTATTTAACCCTTTCTTAGCGAGAAAAGATATTTGAATCACTTTGTAACATCCGCGTTAATTTAGGATGTAACAAACTGGTTCAAATAAAGTTTGTAATTTTAAATGTATAGGTCTAATTAGTATAAGATATATATTGTTTAGTATTTAAATATACAATATACAGTATATATCAAAATAAAGCTACGAATGTGATATTTTAATGACATTTAGTTTAATTCAGATGGTTTGTTTTCAATAAAATATGTTTAAACTCATGCATGTTTATGGTTATGCATGGTGTCAAATAATTTGTTTGTTATTATTATTATTGATAGCGAAAATATGTTTTGAAAAGTATTAAAAATGTCGTAGTTATGCTATATTTTATATAAACAATATTTTAAGCAGCATATCTCTAAGTAGGCCTATATAGATATTTAATAACCAATGTTTGAGTGGAATTATAATTCTGTAAGCATTTTTATTTGTGTTTGTATATAGTTTTTCAATCTAACCTTAAAAAGCTGTTGGTTTTGAAGAGTATTAAAGTGATTATAAATTTGCTAAGTAATGTTGCTATGGTAATACATGTAAACAAACATAAGCTTTTTATACGAACAGCTGTTTTTGTGAGCTATGGTTTTGAGTTCATACAATAAATGCTGTTCAGTTTCTTCCAAATTTGAAACTTTTTCGGGAAACTTTTCAAACTTTTCTTTACGTATAAACCTTCTATGAACTACTACAAACATTTTAAGACCAAAAATAGCTAAATCGGTCCACCCGTTCTCGAGTTTTAGCGAGACTAACGAACAGCAATTCATTTTTATATATATAGATTAACAATTGTTGTAATATTCCAATTCCAATCCGGGAGCCAAATACAAATCAAATGGACAAGTTGATAAATGACCTGATACAAGAGCCCATACAAACAGTATGATCTAAGTTTCACTAAACAGAACTGCATGTACTTTGACTTGTATGAGGTCATTTTTGTGTTTTATAATTTAGTTTTTTCCAAAAGTTTTTACGTTCAGAGCTGTTTCAATTATTTTTGTATAGTCGGTTGTTGGGTTTTTGTTTGTTGAATATCATGGGCGAACCCAGAGAGGGGTAGGGGGGCAGCCGCAAAATGCACAAAAATGCAAAATGCTCATTTTTACATAGTCAATGATAATATACTCAAGTATAACATTATGCAGCTTTTCAAACAGTAGTACCAACATACAACAGAAACTATTTTTATTTTAAAATATAAATAAATGTACATTTAAATTGCTACTTGAAATGTACACAAATATTCTGCACAGTCATAAAATTGTGTGTACAAATCTCAAACAACCCCTGAACCTGAAACATATCTGTCATCAAATCTTTTAAGTAATTTTATTTTTTGGCACTTCCTCCTTGTCATGCACCTCCTGGCCTCTTTCCTTCTCCCCCACTGTAGGCGCCCAGACTTATGGGGCAGCGTGGTAAATCCAATGAACCTAGGACAAGGGCAACTATGATGTATTTGTTTATATCAATAAATGAAAAAATATTTAAAAACACTAGGTACAACTGGTTAAACTTCAAGGCTGAGCAGCACCTGCTATGCGGTGAAATCATCGAGTTTCTAACTTTAACTACTAGATAGCAGCACCTCTGTACGAGTCTACACTACAAATTACCTACATTTACAGTGTTCAAGGAGTTCCTATTTGTTTCACTAGATGGAGTACAAAGCCAAAAACGACTATTTTTATTATAGTAGTATATATATACAATAATACAAAATGTCAAAATTGTATTACTGTATTAGAATTTTTGATTTCTTAGAAATGCAATTTATTTGATCAAACTTTGTTTGGTTTAGCTAAAAATTCTGTAATGTTTTTAGTGGTTGTAGTGTATAGGATAATTGGCCGTGTTCATCCTATTTCCCCTTTGTGTTGTATGTTATTAATTTGAAATGGAGGTATTTTAGTGCAGTTTAAAGTACCACATTGATCGGTAGGTCATGCAAAATTAAAATTATATAATTTATTATGTTTTATTGGATTACTAAGTCATATATTAATTAATATACTATTTTAAACAATCTGCAGGTAATATTTATATCAAACGGTTTTAATTTTGATATATAAATCCAAAACAGCCTTTGAACTCTAATTTGCATGTTTGGATATAAGGTTTAAAACAAAAACTAAATAATTTAAACAGTTTCCATTTAAAAAAAAATCTATAACTTGCAACCTATTTTATTGGAAAACTGTTTTTAAAAAATGTTACAAATTTACAAAGAATGTAGACCATTAACAATGGATAATTTAATAGCTTTCCTACTCGAAATTTAGTTTCAAATTAGATTCGGGGTCTTCTGTTCAACAATTTCCACAAATATAACATTATTTTTAAAGAGTAAGAGGGAATCAAAATACATTGATAATCCTGTTTGTATTAAGTTCAATTTAATTTGCATGCCAACGCAATAAACGACTAATTGCTCGGTTAAACGTATCGCCCGGCTAGCTCAGTCGGTAGAGCACGAGACTCTTAATCTCGGGGTCGTGGGTTCGAGCCCCACGTTGGGCGGATATTTTTACAACTGACTTTATCGGTGAATTTTCACTTGAAAGGCATTCCGAAAACTCTATTATAGTTTAACTTTTTATACAATTAATTTATACAATAATAAGCATTTTGTGTAAATTTAACTCGATATTTATTGACGCTCTGTGTATGGACGAAACACACTCGTGAAAAAACCGAAATAAGTTCTATCCTGCCCTTATAAATCTCGTATATATGGCCTTGTTACGTATTTACTTTGAGGAAATGAAGTAATTAAAAAATCTCAAACATAGTAGACATTTAATTTGTCGTGGGAGAAAAAGCAGTCGTGGGACTGTCGACAGAAGTGAAAACTGTCATGAATAGGCCTATAAATCGTTGGAAATTGGTTTAGTTAGAAATTGGATCATTATATTTACCTTGTCCCATTTAAAACTTACTAATTTTTTTAAAAATGTTCATGATTGTCTATTGTCAAATAATAATTAAAAAAAAAACACAATTCTAGGTTTGGCCTGTCCTGAACCAACTTGTTTCTTTAATACTTTTACATTCATTACCATAGCAACCAAGTTAGCAAATTTAGACATAACAAAATTAGAAAGCACTATGTCCATTTCAGAGGTATCACCAAGTACGCTAATTTAACACAACTTACGAAGAAGCTCAATTTCCATTTCATCGGTAGCGTGACGTGACTAAACTCGCACAGCTATTGAGTTTAAGCCTTCGAATTTACCAAAAGAAGAAGGAATCGACGAAATGAAATAGTTAAATTGAAAGGCTCAATATAGACGTAGGCCTGGTATGGGTTTATTCACGTCACGCTACAGATGAAATTGACAGTGCAATTCCTATTTTTGTAAGTCGTGTTGAATTAGTGTACTTGGCGATACCTATAAAACGGACATAGTGGTTTCTCATTTTTTTAAATGTATAAATTTGCTAACTTGGTTGCTATGGTAATGAATGTAATTGCAATAAAGAAACGTTTGTTGGTTTAGTATAAACCTAACCTATAATTAACTTATTACACTTTTAATACAAATTATCTGTTTAGCTTTAATATTCAACAACAGATATTAAAATTACGTATAATAAAGTAAACCTTTCGCGAAGATTTTCAAGCAACCCGTGTTGGTTCAGTACAGAAGTGAAAACTGTCATGAATATAATTGGTTATATTGGTTTAACCAGAAATTTTATCATTATTTTTATTTTGTCCTATTTAAAATAGAAATAAAAAAACAACATAAATATGATTGTATATAGTCTATAGACAATCATGTTTATGTAATTTTTTATATTAAAATTTTAAACAATTTGATAAGATAAAAAATAATTCTTTCACTCAGCTCAACCGCTGACGTGAGTTGAGCGAATTTCCAAAATTAAGTTTATATATTTTAAAGTTTCAACGAACTATTTGGGAAATTAATCTACTCACGAAGGCGCTGAATACCGGTACAGTACGATTTTTTTAACCGTGCCCTCGGCCAAATTGTACTAACCTGAATGATAACGTTAGAAATCGCTCTTGTCTACTCTAGTTTTCTCCACGAAAACTGAGCCGAGTGGCGTGAAACAGCGAAAACCGAGCTTCAATAACACTGACATTTAATACACTTAGCAGTGATGTAAAATTATGAAACTTTCATGGATACGCAGATAAGAACCATACGATTCGTATGATGTAAAAGAAAATCAATTACAAAACCTATTTCATATTTTAAAAATCAATATTACAACAATGTACTTTAATAATGACATGAAATTTTCACACCGCTGGAAAGTTTTTTGTTTGTTGGTCAGAGACAAAGTGTTCGCGAGAAAGTTTTAGATAAAGGTCAAAATTAAATATTTTATTTGAAACATTTTTTCGTTTGACTTACGGTTTGCTCGGTACGGATGTCTGGAGTTAGATTCCGGGGAAAACTTCCTGCCTGGAGGGAAGCAGGCCTACTTGGTGTCTGGCACTTACCTTAACCACACCACAGTATTATTATTCGAATACTCGAACAAGAGACAAGTAGTCTATGACTCATTCAAGTAGTTTTTATTTCAATAATTTTATTCGAATAATTATTCAATCAGTTTTGTTTATTCGAAGTTTGTGGAACTGCCTTTACAATCCCTCCCCGCTACACCGCTAGCCCACCGAGCGCTAGCCGAGCCGAGGGCATGGTTAAAAAAATCGTACTGTACCTGCCTTGTGTATGAAATGTATTAGTAGAATTTGTTTGCACCTAATCCTCCATCATCAACCCACCCGTTCCTCCGTTCCACTTGCGATTTTGCACATCGACCTGGAGGCCTCGGATTATGGACTGTTTCTTTTCGTTCTCAACGTACGAACGCGGCCGTCGGTTTTGTATCAGAAGACGGTAAAATCCTCCACGTGGATTCGAAACGGGTACTATTATGGTATTTTACGGTATGAAACATATTGGGGGAACCAGGCGTTTATCGGCCTATGTTTTAGGGTTTCAACCAACAATTTGGGAAATAGGTCTATTCATGACGTTGCTGAATAGCTGCAAAATGGTTCGCACGCCATTCTGCATATTGGGAGTATCGTCAATACACAAAGGATTGAGTGCTTCGCACGCCAACCCTACGGTAGAATCCACCACATGGCTTTGAACCGAGTACTTCTATGGTATTTTACGTTTTGATCGATTTTGGGAGAACCAAGCGAGCTATAAGGTCGCGTAAAAAACAAAATGTGCAGAATAATCTCTTATATTTATTTTTTTATCTGAAAACTCGAAAACATTTCCTCCTGGTACGAAATATCTCAAAAACATCCTACATTTATATGCGTAGAAAAAACTCAAAAACAAATTTATTCTCGTAGGAAAAATCTCAAAAGATAGTTACTTCCGGTCAAAAAACGTGCTTCCGATTGTTGGATTTTCTTGGCTAACGAACTCGTCCGAGCGACGTAGACAACCAACATGTGTACCAAATTTAAACTAAACGGATTTAAAATGCGGCCGCTAGAATGCGAACACACGTATATATAAATATGATTCTTAATGACGCCGAAAAACGTGTTCTGGGGACCATGATCGGTGCTCATTTGCTGCTCCCGACCTTGGGTCTTACCATAAGGGCCACTGCAATAGCTCATTTTTCCTAAGGAAATTCGCTAATACTTCGCTGAACCGCTGACGTGAGTGAACGAATTTCCAAAATCAAGTTTATACGTGTTAAGGTTTCAACCACTGTTTGGGAAATCGGTCCACTCACGAAGACGTTGCATAAACGGCTCACCTGCTGCTTCGTTCCTCTCGGAGCTCCCAAGACCTTGCAGATTAGGATTTTGGGTTGTTTCGCTTCGCTCGCAGCGGACAGAGTTTGCATCCCGGCTGTCGACCTCGTAACAGATGCTGCCACTCCGCACAATCCCCCCGTGAATTTGAAGTATTTTTATGGCATTTTACGTTTTGGTCGATTTTTGGGGAACCGAACGGGATATAAGGTCGCTTAAAAAAACCAAAATGTGCAGAATAATCTCTTATATTTATTTTTTTATCTGAAAACTCGAAAACATTTCCTTCTGGTATAAAATATCTCAAAAATTGTGCTTCCTGTCAAAAAAAGTTCTTCTTGTTTGATTTTTGGCTGACGAACTCTTTCTTCAAATATAAATGTATAGGATGTTATTCTGCACATTTTGTTTTTTTACGCGACCTTATAGCTCGCTTGGTTTCTCCAAAATCGATCAAAACGTAAAATACCATAGAAGTACCCGGTTCAAAGCTTTGTGGTGGATTCTACCATGGGGTTGACGTGCGAAGCACGTAATGCTTTGTGTATTGAAGGTATTCCCAATATGCGGAATAGCATGCGAAGCACGCAATGAATTGTGTATTGAAGATATTCCCATTATGAGGAAAAGCATGCGGAGCACGCAATGTTTTGTGTATTGAAAATATTCCCAATATGCGGCACGGCGTGCGAAGCACGCAAAGCATTGTGTATTGAAAATATTCCCAATATGCGGCATGGCGTGCGAAGCACGCAAAGCATTGTGTATTGAAGATATTTCCAATATGCCGAATGGCGTGCGAAGCACGCAAAGCATTGTGTATTGAAAATATTCCCAATATGCGGCACGGCGTGCGAAGCACGCAAAGCATTGTGTATTGAAGATATTTCCAATATACGGAATGGCGTGCGAAGCATGCAAAGCATTGTGTATTGAAAATATTC
>JAGFPH010001942.1:145479-155531 GCA_018207615.1 Philaenus spumarius
CAATATGCCGAATGGCGTGCGAAGCACGCAAAGCATTGTGTATTGAAAATATTCCCAATATGCTGCACGGCGTGCGAAGCACGCAAAGCATTGTGTATTGAAGATATTCCCAATATGCGGCACAGCGTGCGAAGCACGCAGTGCTTTGTGTATTGAAGATAAGCTACTCCCAATATGCGGAATGGCATGCGAACCATTTTGCAGCTATTCAGCACCGTCGTGAATAGACCTATTTCCTAAATTGTTGGTTGAAACCCTAAAACATATTCCTATAAATTTGATTTTGGAAATTGGCTCAACTCACGTCAGCGGTTCATCTGCGTGGTCGAATTATTACTATCACCAGTGGAAATAATCAATCCAAAGTTCGCTTACGACTGTTATTTACTTCCCGGTAAAAACACATTTCCATAATTTGATAGCGCAAACAAGAAGTTGATACGTTTCCTGTTCCACGGATCACGATTTCTCTCGGCCAATCGATCCGACTCTAGACACAGCCACCGTCGGTGTTATTAAACCTCGAGTGTATACTCTTTGCGATAATTAAAAACTAAAACCTACAACTTGTCCGCAGATATCACTGTGTTTAGCCCGGTGTAATGAAGAGCAATTAATCGCAGCAAAGTTACCCGCTATTAACTGTCATTTACTAGTTACAGGCAATTAATGGAATCAGGCAAAGCGTCCTTAATTACTACTCATGTGCGTCGGTGATTAATGTTTACAACTGGGAGAGGTTTTAATGTCCTCCGTAAGGAAATTGATAGTCGTCTCTCAGGCTGTAAAACTAGAAACGTCGCTGTAGCGATGCGATACAAATCCATTTTATATAAAAAGTACACAAACACGATACATTTCCAACCCCTGGTAATGTGGGAATAAAAATAAATCAAGTTTTTAGTTCTTTGAAACCTTGAAAAACACAAACTTAATTTTGAAAAATTCCCTGAACTCACGTCAGCGGTTCGGCTGCTTGACCAAATTATTAGCGAATTTCCATAGGAAAAATGAGCTATTGCTATGAGACCAAAGGTCGGGAGTAGCAAATGAGCACCGATCATGGTCCCCAGAACACGTTTTGGGGTGTCATTAAAAATCATATATATATGTTCGCACTCTAGTGGCCGCATTTTAAGTCCGATTTGGTTCAAATTCGGTACACACGTTGGCTGTCTACGTCGCTCGGACGAGTTCGTTAGCAAAAAAATCCAACAATCGGAAGCACGTTTTTTGACCGTAACTAACTATTTTATAGATATTTCCTACGAGAATGAATTTGTTTTTGAGTTTTTCATACAAATATAAATGTAGGATGTTATTCTGAACATTTTGTTTTTCTACGCGACCTTATAGCTCGCTTGGTTCCCCCAAAATCTATCAAAACGTAAAATACCACAGAAGTACCCTGTTCAAAGCCATGTGGTGGATTCTACCGTGGGGTTAGCGTGCGAACCACGCAATGCTTTTGCGTTGAAGATACCCCCAATACGGGGGTTGGCGTGCGAAGCAAGCATTGATTTGTGCGTCGAAGATACCCCCAATACGGGGGTTGGCGTGCGAAGCACGCAATGTTTTGTGTGTTGAAGATACTCCCAATATCTGGAATGTTGTGCGAAGCAAGCCAACGCACTGTGTATTGAAGATACCAAATGAGCAGATAAACTTAATAAAACTAGTGGACCGGGCAATGCTTCGCTATTGCTTGATTTACCTAACCTAAAATTATATTCAGTTTTTGATCCAAATCAGTTGTTGATCAAAATCAGCTGTTGATCAAAATCAGCTGTTTTAAGCTTTTCATACGAACAGCTGTTTTTTTGCCCCTGATAAAATCAAAAGAAATCTTTCTTCTTCTTCCTTAAGATTGACCTTCCATAAGATTAACATGGCAACTTTGAGGGCCACTGGGGCGAAGCCCTTAACATACATTGAGCTCATTTTTAAGGGAAGCACAACTTCAGAGTGAGCTCTGTAAAATGACACCAAAAACATCAAAATCTGTTAAAAACTCTAGGAGGGGTTCTACTCACAAAATAACCCCTTGCAAATTAATTATGTATATAGATAAGTTCCAGTTCTGTAATTGCAGTAATTGTTGCGATATTTGACCCAAAACGCAAAATTCGGTGTCAAAAACATGATATATAAGGGTATTTTATTAAATTTATCTGCTCATCTTACGTAAATTAAATTAAATTTTACACCTTAATTAACACCCTACACATTTCAATAGGGATTCGTTTCTGTGCGTAATCTGAAACACGGGTGAAATCTTTCGCCAGCTGTAACTCTAAAGAAGCATTTCCGGACCTATGAATATATGAACTTTTTTCATTATTTTTTTGCCAGTGGAATCAGCTCAGAAAGTGATCGGAACATTATGCAAATAACTTATTATTTTATAATATGTTAAGTTTGTTTTACTGGACTGGAATATTACTATATAAATACCTTTTTTTTGCGTTTCCGCTCACAGTCCTTTTTGGTTACGGTTAATCTGATGACGCGTTTCGCCTATTTTTCAGGCATTATCGAATCAAGATATTCACAAAAAATATTGTTTCTAGAGTAAAATTCTGGGTATTGTTGACAACTACCAAGAAATAAATTTCTTCTGTTTTTGTCAATACCTCTGATGTAATCCTTTTAAGCTACAGAGAAAATAAAAAACCACTGTGTTTTTCATTAAAAGAGCAAACGTTTTTGTCTCTTGTAATTTTTTTGTTAAGTTAGCTGTTTTTGAGATATTTGTCATTAAAAACTATAAACGGCCGCCATTTTTTAAATATTTAAAATAATGTTCTAATTTTTCATACAGTCATACAAGGTTACGCAACAAATAGGTATTCAAAGTTTGAAGTCAGTATCTTTCCTTCTTTCAAAAATATTAAGTATTTTGTAAAAAACACATACAGACAGACAGACGGAAAAATAAGCACCGTAGACCCATGTTTTATTGTGAAATATGTTTGTCTGGATCCCAGGAACATATCCACAAAAGGAGTCCTGAGAGTTCGGGGACATCCTGTATAAACATATAAACTTTATTTTGTGAATTAACTCAAATCTCAACGTTCTATTTATGGAGGACGAAGGGAGATCTATATCTAATGTTTAGATCTACAATTAGATATAGGCTACCTCCAGTAAACGTCCCGTGTTAAAAACGACGGGTCTGTGATGCATGGTGGGGACATAACGAAGTTCTCTAAACATAATATACCAATACAAAATAAAATAACAAAGAACCCCTTATCGTTGTCTGTTTTAAATAGTAACGGTCCTTAGAGACTTCAATGCCGGGTGGAAAAGAATTCGCTTCCTAAATCTGGGAAAATAAGATTTCAATTCCGGGTGGAAAATAATTCGCTTCCTAAATCTGGGAAATGTGACAGGGCGTGATACATACGTCTACAGCGCTAAATATAACTTGTATACATTAATTCGTAAAACAGTATTACGGCACGGCCGGCTACGAGAGAGAGCCATTAAGTTTTATACGTTTCGGATTTAACGGTATTTGTGCAACACGGTTTATCGGGTGTTTTAAATGTGCAACACAATAATCATTATCATATTTCAGTTGTTAATAGTCGGGGCTGGGTAAATAATCGTAAACCATATTATACACTTGCTACCGTACTACGTGGCAATTATACGCCTTTCTAGCGGACCATTTCAGGTCAACGTTTTTAACCGTGTCCAATAAAACTTCAGTCTTATCCTTTCGTTAAAGTCTCGACGGGTATTTTCGTATTTTTTTCACCCCGGAGGCGGTTTGCGTAATAGTTTACAAACCAAGTGTTGTACTTTTAGGTTACAATGTTGTGTTGCGCGATGCTGAACTACAGTTCTCAAACTTGTAAAGTAACAAAATCTCAGTAGGCCCTACATTTGACAGGCTTTTCTTGTGAAACATAACCAACTATTAACTATAAGTGTTTACTTGTGGAATGTGAACATGTAAAGTATTCCTTTACCCGTATTTTCTATTTATACAGAACTAGCCGACCCGTACCAATGACTACATGTAGTCATTGCCCGTACGGCGTTGCCCGTGGTGGTTGGTATTTTCAGTATTTTTAACGTAATTGTATTCTTTTTAAGTGTTCAGTCAGTGAGTGGTATTTGTCTATCATATATATATATATAGATCTTAAATAATAAAAGCACTATTGTCATAATAATAAAGGATCTGAAATTATGATTTTACTAACTTTGATCCCCCAAACCCCTCCTAAAATTTCGAACCTTTCATTTCAATCCGTTCAGCAGTTTTGAAGAAATCGTGATTTAATAACTATTACTTTTACCCCCCAAACCTCCCTAAAATTTCGAATTTTATCATACCCTTTCTTAGTGAGCACCTATGGCCCTAGAGGAAGCTACATACCAAATTTCATTCCAATCCGTTCGGTAGTTTTGAAGAAATAGTGATTTAATAACTTTGATCCCCCCAAACAACCCTAAAATTTCGAATTTTTTTTAAACCCTTTCTTAGCGAGCGCCTATGGCCCTAGAGGAAGCTACATACCAATTTTTATTCCAATCTGTTCGGTAATTTTGGAGAAATCGTGATTTAGTCATTTTTAACCCCCAAACCCCCTTAAAATTTATAATTTTTTAAAACACTTTTTTAGTGAGCACCTATGGCCCTAGAGGAAACTAAATATCAAATTTCATTTCAATCCGTTTGGTACTTTTTGAGAAATCGTGATGAGTGAGTTAGTGAGTGAGTGGTATTTCGCTTTTATATATATAGATGTATTTACTCTCTGGAATTATTTTCTAGAATTGTTGCTTAGGATATAAAAGATTACGTCCAAATAAATATAGGTTCGAAAACATTTCGTTTCCTATTTACCCGCCATTTTGTTATTAAAAAAAAAACAAAAAATAACACCGTTCCAAGTAGTTAAGATGCTAGAGATGCTTAGAGCAAAAAAAGACGAAGCCATACGCTCTTGAACTCAACTGTTTCAATAGAATTATTTTATTAAGGCTCAGCAGGAGTGAAAAATATCTCTAAGTTGACCTCAGCTCTACTAGTGGGAGAGCTATACACTATATACTAGCATTGAGTTTATGTGCGTTTCATTCTTACGCTAGCAAATATAGGGCTGCTTCATAAAGGCGGAAACTAGAGCGTTACAGACGTAACCCTGAGTGTAAACGTACTGAAATGCGCATGCGTGACAATGTATTAAACACAGCTTTCTCTCACACATTCAAAATTAACGGATACTTTATTCTTCTAGTATTCCTCCTCGAGCAACAAGTTGGTGCCGTAACCACCAGAGTGCAGGCTAAACACTCGTGTAGTACAGTGACTAGATAGAGACAGTGTGGCCAAGTGTGGTCTTGTTTCCTATTGGTCAAGATGTCGGCAGCCATGTTTTTCCTAAATTCGTATCTGTTTACATTACATTCATTCAGGTTCACATATTGTAAAAGCGATTTTACCGATTTTTAACAGATATTTGTTAGTTTTTATTTTAAAATAAACGTAATAGTTATTTTAAAGCGATTTGTGTTGAAGTATGTGATATTGCACCAAATTAATAATGAAATGACAGCAGATTAGGCTACTCCCGCCACTCTACGGAATCGTTTCAGCGCGCATATTTCAGAAGTAAGTACATACCAAAAGTCTTTTATTTACAACATTTTAAAAAGTTCATAACATAGGCTAATCCTTTTTATCAATAGAAAAGATAAATGCAATAAATATTTATTAGTATTACGCAATTTTAAGAACTGTTTTTGGCCCAAACCTATAATTTCGTCCGTGTTAGCCCTACGTTTGTTTATAGTTTTCAAATTAAATTGGCATCGTTATTTTTTCTGTACAATCTAAGACGAATTTACAATCTATTATTTCTGTAATAAGTAGGCCTAACTGAAATAATGAGGGAAATTAGTAATGAAACCTGTTTTTCGGCCTTGAATAACTTACTTGAAAATCTTGAATTGTCTAACCTCAAAATCAAAGAATTGTAATTTCGATGTTAGGCTTAAATTGTTGTTAGAGACATTAATTTTATTATTAGCTTTTAATTGAAATAGAAATAAATGAGTTAGTTAGGAAAGTTTTAATTGCTTCGCTTATTTAAAAAAAAATCTGATGGAAATAAATGTATTGTAAAAATCAGAAAGTGTAACTTTGAAAATATTTAATTTGTAAAATTTATTCATTGATAAAAAAGGCTAATTAACAACAGGATAATAATTTTGCATTTTGATTTAGGCCTATTCGTTGTTTTATTTTTATTTTTGTTATACTTTGAATTTTTGATATTTTAATTTATTCATTAAGTTAGGAAAAATTTCAAATTTAGCTTTAAGAAAATCATTTTTAAGATTTTGCTTTTCAAACTGAATTGAAACCTAAAATCAGTAAATATAAATTTCATAATTAACTTGCCACAAAACTTTAACTCTGGGGAATTTTAAGCAACAAAATTGTTGTTTAAAATTTATGGTGCATTTGTTATATAAGTTGAGAATTAAATTTAATTAAAAAAATGTCATTATGTCCAGTCAAATTATACTTTTTCAGATAGATACAAATTATTGAAAATTTGGTTCCTTGAAAATAATACAAAACCTTGACTTTTATTCAAATAAACCGCATAAATAATGTACCGTAATTGAACTTCAAAATGTTTTTTTAACGTAGAATTGAACAAAGAAAATAATAGTGCAACTTGTTTTGATATAGCTTTATCAGTTTGTAATTAACGTCAGTAGGCTACTCAACTATCGGCATAGGCTAGTAAAAAATATGATAGTAGGCTAAATCATTATTTTTTATAGGTTATTTCATTATAAACAACTTATCTGCTTTCTAACTACTTTTTAACATTTAAAAAGTTGTTTACGAGGCCTTTATGAAATAAAACAAAAGGTTTTATAAATATTTTGAAAATAAATTCCATTATACTTTATGGCAGATAACATTACTTTTAGGAAAAACATGGCGGCCGCTTTCATGTGGCCACACTGTCTCTATCTAGTCACTGTATCGTGTAGGAACACAAATTAGGCGCGTACATGCTTCCACAATAAAGCGCACTTTTTCGTCATAAATTATCCAAATTTATAGAAATTACTTTTATTTGAAAGGTAATTAAATTTCGAATGTAGTGAGCTTTTTACATGTTTGATATTTGCATTATTTAACAAGAAAAGAACTCGCAAATTTTGATTTTGAGTTAAGTAAAAGAACAATTTTTAAAAAACTAGGGCCAAAATGATATTCCCATTCGGACTGTCCTAACCTTTAAAATGACATATTCAGAATAATTTTCTGATAATTATTACTCCAGTAATCTTGTTAACCCTTTGAGGACTGACGGTACTTTTAAGTACCACCACAGACTATAGAATTATAGTCTGTGGTACCACCCAATTCAACTGTCTTTATAAAAGGTAACAGTGGCTTTATCTACAAGTTGAGGCCTGGAGGTACTTTAGAGTAAAATGCCAGAAAGCAGGACTTGTTTGGCTCCAATTTTTTAAAACACGTTCTAGTCTTTCATTTGTCAGTATTTTTTATAAAAAGGGCAACATATTGTTTTAAATTAATTACGTAACTTAATAAGATCTGATCTAAGTTATTATTATAAACCTCTCGAGTATACATATTATACAAATTCAAACTTAAGAGCAACCAAGCAAACTTCCTATAAACACTCCTAGATAGTGCTGCTGATAAATTATCTTTCACTTTACTTTTTCTTTACACGTAATATTTATACCGATAGTAAAGTAACTGAAGTTTTGTTAATTTGTCAGTTTTCTTTAATCAAGCCGTAGCCTAGTGGGTAACGTTGCGTCTTCCTGACTAGGGAGACCAGATATCTAATCATATCTGTGGTTTGGAGGTAGGAGGGTGGAAGTAATGCAAACGGTGATTGGCTCGTCAATTTATCATCAATGTATTTGTTTATACACATTTAAAGAAGACCTATTCGTTAAACTTCGGAAACATTCGTACATCTTCGTATAACATATAAACATATTCGATTATGAATTTCTTCATTATAATATAAAACAACTTCTAAATCATTTCATCTATCAATATGAAATAAAAAGCCATTAAAAGATAGTATTTGCATCTTTCTTTAAATATATAATATTGTAGAGTATGTAAATAAAAATGTTTAACAAATAGGCCTACAGTTTTACAATCCTTGTTATTGTAGGCCTACACATTTACAGAGTTAAAAATCCCTGTGAGCATAGTTAGGTAGGCCCATGGTGTAAATATCTAGGCCTATTTATCTATTTACACCAAGGGTAGGCCTAGACAAGTATTCCTTAATGTTGTTTTTAAAATGATGTATTTCTGATGTGAATCTAATTAATCAGCCTGTGATTTTTCACGGGGGCTTACCAGTCTATTATAATATTAGTAGGCCATTACAAGAAACTCCAAACATATGAAACCAAGACTCTATAGCAGGCTACACGTCACGGAATCGTGCTTTCAGAATAAAAACTTTCAAAACCAATAACGTATGCGTTTAATTCAAGAAATAAAATTATAAATTGCTAATGAAAAAGCAGACAACTCCGAGAGTAAGTCATTACGGCGGGAAACAATGTGTTTATGGTAATCAGGTAGCCATTGCGCAGGCGCGTTAATGACAACGCCTACCCGTGTATCGGATCTAGTGCGCATGTCATAAGGCGTTTCAGTTGATAGTCGTACATTGTGTTTAATGTTTTCACTATTTATTGCACAATTTAATGCATTTATATACCACGCTGTGAATGTATTATGTGGTGCTAGGTTGCTTTAATAGTTTTAGCCAATGTAGTTAATATACGAAGTGTGCACGTACACTATTATTGGATAATTTCTGATTTAAGATATTCCACTGTATACAATGACTTGAATTTTTATTTTATTCTTGAAGGGAAAACTTCTTTAGGCGCATTAGCACTTTCTGGATGAGGTCAAATTACGAGGTAAAATACTCATCTTAACACGTTCGATGCTACGAAAATTTCGTATTTCCTATGCTAGGAGCTGATCTTAAATTTTTTATATTTTTAGCCTAAATGTGTAGAAATTACTTTAATTTTTACTTTTGAACCTTTCTACGTAATAATCTCTAATATTTTAAAGCGGATGCACATGTGCGTCCATAACACAGAGGCTTGAAATTGGTGTGCAAAGCACACAATGCATTGTGTATTGAAAATTCTCCCAATACGGGGGTTGGCGTGCGGAGCACGCAATGCATTTTGTATTGAAAATATACCCAACACTAGGGTTGGCGTGCGAAGCACGCAACGCATTGTGTATTGAAAATACTCCCAACTCGGGGTTGGCGATCGAAGCACGCATTGCACTGTGTATTAAAAATATTCCCAACACCGGGGTTGGCGTGCGAAGCACGCAATGCATTGTGTATTGAAAATACTCCCAATATGGGGGTTGGCGTGCGAAGCACGCAATGCATAATGTTTTCAAAATACTTCCAATATGGGGGCTGGCGTGCGAAGCACGCAATGCACTGTGTATGGAAAATATACCCAACACTGGGGTTGGCGTGCGAAACACGCAATGCACTGTGTATTGAAATTATTCCCTTCACTGGGGTTGGTGTGAGAAGCACGCAATGCATTGTGTATTGAAAATATTCCCAACACTGGGGTTGGCGTGAGAAGCACGCAAAGCATTGTGTATTGAAAATACTCCAAACACAAGGGTTGGCATGCGAAGCACGCAATGCATTGTGTATTGAAAATACTCCCAACACTGGGTTGGCGATCAAAGCACGCAATGCATTGTGTATTGAAAATACTCCCAATATGTATTTGGCGTTCGAAGCACGCAATGCATTGTGTATTTAAAATACCCTCAATACGGGGGTTGGCGTGCGAAGCACACAATGCATTGTGTATTGAAAATATTCTCAACACGGGGGTTGGCGTGCGAAGCACACAATGCACTGTGTATTAAAAATAATCCCACCACTGGGGTTGCCGTGCCAAGCACGCAATGCATTGTGTATTGAAAATATTCTCAACCCCCG
>JAGFPH010001942.1:155631-174860 GCA_018207615.1 Philaenus spumarius
ATGGGGGTTGGCGTGCGAAGCACACAATGCACTGTGTATTAAAAATAATCCCACCACTGGGGTTGCCGTGCCAAGCACGCAATGCATTGTGTATTGAAAATACTCTCAACACGGGGATTGCCGTGCGAAGCACGCAATGCATTGTGTATTGAAAATACTCTCAAGACGGGCGTTGGTATGCGAAGCACGCATTGCACTGTATATAGAAAATACTCTTAAAACGGGGGTTGGCGTGCGAAGCACGCAATGCATTGTGTATTTAAAATACTCTCAACACGGGGATTGGCGTGCGAAGCACGCAATGCATAGTGTTTTGAAAGTACTCCTAACACGGGGGTTGGCGTTCGAAGGATGCATTGTGTATTGAAAATACTCCTAACACGGGGGTTGGCGTTCGAAGTACGCAATGCATTGTGTATTGAAAATACTCCAAAGACAAGGGTTGGCGTGCGAAGCACGCAATGCACTGTGTATTGAAACTATACCCAACACTAGGGTTGGCGTGCGAAGCACGCAATGCACTGTGTATTGAAAATACTTGCAACACTGGGTTTGCGTGCGAAGCACGCAATGCATTGTTTATTGAAAACACTCCCAACACTGAGGTTGGCGTGAGAAGCACGCAATTCATTGTGTATTGAAAATATGCTCAACACTGGGTTTGGCGTGCGAAGCACACAATTCACTGTGTATTAAAAATATTCCCAACTCGGGGTTGGCGATCGAAGCACGCAATGCATTGTGTATTGAAAACACTCTCAACACGGGGTTGGCGTGCGAAGCACGCAATGCATTGTGTATTGAAAACACTCCTAAGGTGGGGGTTGGCGTACGAAGCACGCAATGCATTGTGTATTGAAAATACTCCCAACACGGGGGTTGGCGTGCGAAGCACGCAATGCACTGCGTATTGATAACACTCCCAAAACGGGGGTTGGCGTGCGAAGCACGCAATGCATTGTGTATTGAAAATACTCCCAACACTGGGGTTGGCGTGCGAAGCACGCAACGCACTGTGTATTGAAAATACTCCCAACACAAGGGTTGGCGTGAGAAGCACGCAATGCATTGTGTATTGAAAATATTCCCAACACGGGGGTTGGCGTGCGAGGCACGCAATGCATTGTGTATTAAAAACACTCCTAAAACTTGGGTTGGCGTGCGAAGCACGCAATGCATTGTGTATTGAAAATATACCCAACACTAGGGTTGGCGTGCGAAGCACGCAATGCACTGTGTATTGAAAATACTCCCAACACGGGGTTGGCGTGTGAACCACGCAATGCATAGTGTTTTGAAAATACTCCCAACACAAGGGTTGGCGATCGAAGCACGCAATGCATTGTGTATTGAAAATTCTCCCAATAAGGGAGTTGGCGTGCGAAGCATGCAATGCACTGTGTATTGAAAATTATCCCAACAATGGGGTTGGTGTGCGAAGCACGCAATGCACTGTGTATTGAAAATTTTAATAATACGGGGGGTTGGCGTGTGAAGCACGCAATGCATTGTGTAATGAAAATACTCCCAACACTGGGGTTGGCGTACGAAGCACGCAATACATTGTGTATTGAAAATATTCCCAACACTGGGGTTGGTGTGAGAAGCACGCAAAGCATTGTGTATTGAAAATACTCCCAACACAAGGGTTGGCGTGCGAAGCACGCAATGCACTGTGTATTGCAATACAAAGCGGTATGATTTCATACCGGCCGCAGTGAACGTATAAAGTGCAACGCTATTGATTTTATCAATGATTTCTTCTTCTTCAATGATTTACACACGTACTAATATAAACCAGAAGGTTAATGTAACGTCTGATCGTAAAATGATATTACCTCCTGTCGAACCTTAAACTCAATAGCTGTACGAATTTAGTCACGGATGAAATGGAGATTGTGATATTCATCAGAATATCACCTTACATTTCTCCCGTGCGGTCCTGTGGTGGGCAGACAATTTCTTGTTAAAATATAAGGTTCTATGGTAATTTACGTTTGAAATTTTCAAACAGTGGCCATTTGAAACGCATGATTGGATATAATCGCTTATTTTTCTTAAGATAGATCTTTGTTGGTTTGAATTCATGCCAAGTTTGAACTCGATCAGTTAAAAATTTCTCTAGATATGAATGATTATTTTGAACAAAAAATAAAATGGCTGATATCTGGAAAACGAAGCCTTTCCGTATCTATGTTTAAAGGAACTTTTTTCTTTATTTTCACTAGTAGAATTCGTTCTGAAAGTTTTTCCTGAATCACCCTGTATATATTACAATTTTTATTGGTTCATGATTGGTACTAATCGACTGCTCCCGATCTTAGGTCTAACCATAAAAGACACGGCAACAGCTAATTTTTAAAATGGAAATTCGCTGATAATTACTCGGAAAGTGTGCGACTAGTTTACGAAGTACGGCACCAACGCAACGTTACCGTGCCAAAACCCTTTCGGTTTGGGACAACACGGCTTTGTTTACTCAAACAATACCCGCCCTGTACACTTGGTACGCAGGCGCGGTGACTTAGTGGGTCAAGTCGAGTCATTGCTTAATCCGTACGTCTAATTGGAATTCGGGTTTAATGATAGTCTGAACTTCCGGTGAAGACGTGTGGGCAGAGTGCAGCAGCGTTGCAAAGACGGCCACTGCCCACGGAGCAGGTTCTTTCCGCAAGGTCCTGTGACGTAATGTGCCTCCGGGTGTCACGGGTAGTCGGTGTCTCGCGGTAGCCGAGTCTGTCACAGAGTCGTGGACATCTGAAATTGAGATTAGGAAAGTCCATGCCAAGTTTTCAGAAAACTGAGTAATAAGTGTTTCGTTGGAAAGCTTTAATCCGTGAATGTTTATTAATCTAACAGTCGTACCCGGCTTGACGTGACCTTTAAGTAAGAACCTTCCGAAAAAAATCACCAATACTTCGTAAGCTGAGCATCATCTTACACAATTATAATCAATGAAGAAATATATGCCGTAATATTACGGCCGTGTTAATTTGTGAAAATGAAACGTTCTACACCAAAAGCAGGTAATTTGTACATAAGGGTCTGCTGTAGTGGCGGCCATCTTGGAGTTTTATCCCATAACAGCAATGTTAAATTTCAAATCATTTATTTCGTTTACTTTTTATCACAAAATTGTTTGCAAGGTCTCACTTTAAGCACAGTCACAATACGCATCCGTCTTGCAATTTACATTTTTTTAAATGCTTTTGATTTGTTATGTAATTGACATTTTGTAAGTACAAAGATTGAATTTTTTTCCTAACACAGTAAAAAGTTAATAATGAAAAATAATTTGCAAACCGTATCCGAAATTTTATAAAGAATATTCAGTTTTTTTTTCAACACTCAATTACAAAAGATAGACTTATAAAATGGTTTGAAATGAGGCAATGTCAAAGCGTTCAGCTGCAAGAAATTGCACTGTTTAGATAGGGATACAGTGGGAAGCGGTTGCGTTTCCGGTTGCTTTCTCGTTTACTGGAGCAGGCCCTTAAGTCAAACCGGCTGTAATAGTCGACACTTCTATTGATAAAAGGGATAGGTGTTATTTAACGTGATAAAAAATAAATAAATAATTCGACCACGCAGCTGAACCGCTGACGTGAGTTGAGAAAATTTCCAAAATTATCTTTATAGGCCTATGTTTTAGGGTTTCAACCAACAATTTGGGAAATAGCACCAACGACGTTGTGTATAGCTGCAAAATTCTTCGCACGCTATTCCGCACATTGGGAGTATCTTTACTACACAAAGCATTGAGTGCTTCGCACGCCAACCCCACTTTAAAATCCACCACATGGCTTGAACCATGTACTTCTATGGTATTTTACGTTTTGATCGATTTTGGGGGAACCAAGCGAGCTATAAGGTCGCGTAAGAAAACAAAAAGTGCAGAATAACATCCTATATTTATATTTTTAGAAAAAACTCTAAAAAAATTCAATCTCATAGTAAAAATCTCAACAATTTTTTACTTCGGGTCAAAAAACTTAGGCTTCCGGTTGTTGGATTTTTTTTTGGCTAACGAACTCGTCCGAGCCCCATAGACAACCAACACGTGTACCAAATTTGGACCAAATCGGACTTAAAATGCGGCCGCTAGAGTGCGAACACATATATACATTTATATATATGAATTTTAATGACACCCCAAAACGTGTTCTGGGGACCATGATCGTTGCTCATTTGCTACTCCCGACCTTGGGTCTCACCATAAGGGCCACTGCAATAGCTCATTTTTCCTATGGAAATTCGCTAATAAAGGGTGTTAAAGGGACTTTATGAACACTCTGTAACACATAAAACCTTTACACCCCAAAACGTGTTCTATTAACCGTGCTCGGGTGCTCATTGACCTCTTTCGATCTAGGTCTCATCATAAGAGTCACTGCAATAGCTCATCTTTCCTATGAAGATTCTTTACATTGAACCACATGTATTTGAACAAATAGAAAGTAATCAGTAGAATCCAAGCAATGAGCTACCGACTCTGATGTCGTTCATTTGAACCAGTTATTCATAGAGTCGGGTGATTCCGTTCGGTTCACCTAATGAATCGAGTTATTTTCCAAGCGAGTTATGACAAATCGACCGATTCGTTCAAATCGCGAACCCTGTCCCAGTTTCTAGAAACCAGTCCTACTTCACCTTCCAGCCTGTGTAAACACTTTATGGTAATTTATTGCTATATTTTAAAGGAAACATTTTTACTCCGACTTTATATAATACTTGAACACAAGGCAGTATCCGCGCAGACTACAAGTGCATGAATAATAAGAGTGTTATAAATTTGTCGTTTAGCGTTTGCAAGATGTCTTTGTCATTGCGTAGGCTTTTCTGGGGTCTTCTTAACCCCGTTCCGAACAGGATTTGCCCTTTAGAATATGCGCTGAGAAATCGAAGGCCTTTATGTAATTTAAAGAACAGCATTTCTCTGCGGAACATTTTTGTCCTAATAAAAGGGCCAAGATATAAAGTAATCTATACGGATGTTACTATTTATTACAAAACAACTGTTTTATCCGGATTTTTATGAGATTTTACAAATATGTATACACCAGCTGGCCCGATCCGGCTTTGCACGGGTAGACAAATCAAAGTTAAATGTATATTAACAAAAAATATCTAATGGAGATTATTAGTAACTTTGACCCTCCCAAACTTCCCCTAAAATTTCGAATTTTTTTAAACCCTTTCTTAGCGAGCACCCAGAGGAAGCTACACACCAAATTTCATTCCAATCCGTTCGGTGGTTTTGGAGAAATCGTGATTTAATAACTTTGATCCCCCCAAACCCCTTCTAAAATTTCGAATTTTTTTAAACCCTTTCTAAGCGAGCACCCAGAGGAAGCTACATACCAAATTCCATTGCAATCCGTTCAGTGGTCTTGGAGAAATCGTGATTCCCCCCAACTTTGACCCCCAAACCCCCCTAAAATTTCGAATTTCTTAAACCCTTTCTTATCAGCACCTACGGCCCTAGAAGATGCTACATGCCAAATTCCGTTCCAATCCGTTCGGTGGTTTTGGAGAAATCGTGATTTAGTAACTTTAACTCCTCAAACCCCCCTAAGATTTCAAATTTGTTGAAACCCTTTCTTATCAGCACCTACGGCCCTAGAGGAAGCTACATACCAAATTTCATTCCAATCCGTTCAGTTTTATAGAAATTGTGAATTAGTAACTTTGACCCCCCTCCCCCCTAAGGTTTCGAATTTTTTGTAAACCTTTCTTAGTGAGCACCTATGGCCCTACAAGAAGCTACATACCAAATTTTATTCCAATCCGTTCAGTAGTTTTAGAGAAAACGTGATTTAGTAACTTTGACCCCCAAAACACCCGTAAAATTTCGAATTTTTTGAAAACCTTTCTTAGTGAGCACCTATGGCCCTAGAGGAAGCTACATACCAAATTTCATTCCAATCCGTTTATTAGTTTTAGAGAAATCGTGATTTAGTAACTTTGACCACCAAACATCTCCTAAAATTTCGAATTTTTGTATAACCTTTCTTATTGAGCACCTACGGCCCTACAGGAAGCTACATACACAATTTCGTTCGAATCCGTTCAGTGGTTTTGGAGAAATCGTGATTTAGTAACTTTGCCCCCCCCCCCCAAACCCCCTCTAAGATTTCAAATTTTTTGCAACCCTTTCTTATCAGCTCCTACGGCCCTAGAGGAAGCTGCACACCAAATTTCATTCCAATCCGTTCGGTGGTTTGAGAGAAATCGAGATTTAGTAACTTTAACCCTCAAACCCCCCTTAAGATTTCAAATTTGTTGAAACCCTTTCTTTTCTGCTCCTACGGCCCTAGAGGAAGCTACATACCAAATTCCATTCCAATCCGTTCAGTAGTTTGAGAGAAATCGAGATTTAGTAACTTTGACCCACCCCCCCCTAAAATTAAATAAATGTAAATACAACTAAGATTTTTTCCGACTAAATTTACAAATATTGAAATAAAAAATGTGTTTATCAAAATGAATTATAGCCTAGGTACTCAGAGATATTGCGTAGCTTTTTATTGGCAATACTATTTTTTCAATTGGTTCTGTAGTTCCAGAGATTACCCCCTGCATACCAAAAAACAGAAAATTTTACCTCTTTATAATATTAGTATGGAAAAAACACATACAGACGGACGAAAAAGTAAGCACCGTAGACCTATGTTTATTGTGAACTATGTTTGTCTTGATACCAAAAACAAATCCACAAAAGGTGACCAGAGAGTTCGAGGACACCCTGTACGCTGGTATTCTACCAACAGGTTCTTTCTAACAAAGCATTTAGCATTAGTTATTGAAAGATAAAACAAAAGAGTCGAAACAACGGTTGCTCCAAATTTGATCGTGTCGGGCAATTAGCGCGCCCCCACGGCGACCTTGTACACTTAAGGACTTGATCGGATTTCGAGTTTATCTTCTACAAGTGTTCACTGCTGCAAGATATATTGTATAAATAGGATTACTGTACAAGGGGCGTGGGCCGTATTGATGGTAATGTTTTATTTAACACTGTGTATGTCTTCAAGGTTAGCTTTAGCTCGGATGTGTCTGCAAGTTAATTTTCCTCATACTGCTTCAAACAAAATTGTTTACAATACACGCATTGAGTTGGTAAAGTAGCTCTTTTTGGTCCTAGGATCAAAAAAACCTTAGCTGGAACCCTGTACATCAGCTGTTAATTTTCGTTTGTACATCTATTAACTGAACGAACTATTGAACGATGGTAAACAATCGATAAAAACAACTGATACGATTGTAAATAACCGATAAAACAGCTGTTACAATCGATTTTAGTTAATTGTTGCACTTTTTTGGAACGAAATTCCTTAACGCGGGTTGCGGGAGGAATTAACGAATAGAAAATGTAATGCGTAACGTAAAAAAAGTGTTATTACTTGGTTGCTACGGCAATGACAGATATAAACTACGAGTAACGAAAAAGCGTTACCAAATTGGTTGCCATGGCAACGAATTTAAATACATTCGAGAAACATGTGTTTTGGTTCATCAACTCAAATTAAGAGACGATCGGTTCCGTCCGGCGTAGTTCAGATATTATCGTCTGAGCGATGGAATTTTAGGTTAAGCCTGGAAAGTAATTTTAAGTCTAGGCCTTACCTAAAATTATTGTTCTGCACTAAGGCGATTGGAGCGTTCAAGGTCTCGGTGTACACAAGCCCGCCCCTCAACGGTATTCTTTCGTGGTCTTTGATATAGGCCTAACCTGAAATTGTATGTTGCCGTTAAGACAGGTAAAATAAATTAAACATACACACAGTAATTTTAGGTTAGGCCTAGACTGATGAAAGTATTGAATGTTTATTGAATGTATTCACAACGAATGGACATTTAACTGTGTATACCATTTTAACTTTCATGTTATAATATTAATTCTACTCCTTTATCATAATAACATTAAACGTACGGAAACGGTAAATATTTGTATAAAAAACAATGTAATAATAAACGGCAATTGTAATATTAGAATTACGTGGGTATGCTGCAGTTAAGGCTGGTAAAAGAATTGAAGGAAAGGCGCGACGAACTTCGTTCCTGACGGGGGTAACACGACGGCGCACATTTATTTATTTTATTTTATTTGACTTCGGAAAATACAAGTGACATGGAAAGTAAAGATGCATTTCAAAAAGCGCAACAAAATACAAGACGACTTATGACCAACTAAATTTCGAAAACTGTACGAGGAAGTATATAACAAATATATTCCAAAACTGGAATATTTTGGAGTGGATGATCTTTTTTAAAATGACTAAATTGAGCAATTCAACAATTCTGCGAGCTAACGTTAAGACGAAGAACACTCAATTCTAAAATACAGCGATTCCTGTCGGTATTTATGGAAAATACAGCTTTACAACATGGGCTATACATTTCCAACAAACAAAATTGCACAATAAACATTACTTTCAAATAGAATATTGGTTATCGCAAATGCCAATTCAATGAGTAGTCTTGAAAAGCCAAAAATTATGTTAGAAGTTATTTTTATTTTTGTCATACTCTTAAAAAGTTATTCGAATAGGTTTACGGTTTAATGATAATGTCAGTTAATCCTGGATAACCTGGTTGTGTTGAGTTCTATTTTATGTTATTGTTGTTTAATTAAATTAATAAACAAAGTACCAAACAAGTCATTGTTAGTTTATATATTTCATAATGTGTTGTATTTTGTATATGTGTAATCTATTATATTTAAAGCCGTAAGGAAAAAACATTTGGACAGTTCGTCTGAGACTTCTACTGGGCCGATTTGCATGCGGGTTTTACCAAAACAATGATTTTCGGTCCTATATTAGCAGGTTTTATTTGTACTTTGAAAATATTTACGTTAAATGGGTCAACAATGAAAAATAAACTTTCTTATGCAGATTTAACATGTGGGAAAAAGTAAACTTGGGAATATTTCGTATTTATATATCTTAAGTAGTGTTTGATCTACGTTGTTTGATCAGTCAGTCATGGCAAAGCCGCTTATATATATGTAGACTAGCTGACCCGTACGGCGTTGCCCGTGGTGGTTGGTATTTTCAGACTTTTTAACGTAATTGTATTCTTTTTAAGTGTTCAGTCAGTGAGTGGTATTTGGCTTTTATATATATAGATCCTAAATAATAAAAGCATTATTGTTATAATAATAAAATATCTGAAATTATGATTTTAGTAACTTTGATCCCCCAAAACCCTCCTAAAATTTCGAAATTTTTCATACCCTTTCTTAGTGAGTACCTATGGCCCTAGATGATGCGACATACCAAATTTCATTCCAATCCGTTCGGTAGTTTTGAAGAAATCGTGATTTAATAACTTTGATCCGCCCAAACCCCCCTAAAATTTTGAATTTTTTGAAACCCTTTCATAGCGAGCGCCTATGGCCCTAGAGGAAGCTACATACCAAATTTAATTCCAATCTGTTCGGTAATTTTAGAGAAATCGTGATTTAGTAATTTTAACCCCCCCCCTCAAACCCCTCTAAAATTTCCAATTTTTTAAAACCCTTTTTTAGTGAACACTTATGGCCCTAGAGGAAGCTACATACCAAATTTCATTCCAATCCGTTCGGTAGTTTTGAAGAAATCGTGATTTAATAACTTTGATCCCCCCAAACCCCCCCTAAAATTCGAATTTTTTCAAACCCTTTCTTAGTAAGCACCTATGGCCCTAGAGGAAGCTACATAAAAAATTTCATTTCAATCCGTTCGGTAGTTTTTGAGAAATCGTGATGAGTGAGTGAATGGTATTTCGCTTTTATATATACTAGTGGACCCGGCAATGCTTCGCTATTGCTTGATTTACCTAACCTAAAATTATATTCAGTTTTTGATCCAAATCAGTTGTTCATCAAAATCAGCTGTTGATCAAAATCAGCTGTTTTAAGCTTTTCATACGAACAGCTGTTTTTTGTGCCCCTGATAAAATCAAAAGAAATCTGTCTTCTTCTTCCTTAAGATTGACCTTCCATAAGATTAACATTGAAACTTTGAGGGCCACTGGGGCGTATCCATGAGGACCGATGTAAATTATAATGGGATTCTGCTCATCTACAGGACACTACCTTTCTAACGGTATGCGCGAATTTCTCCTACGATGCACACAAGCTGAGAAAAAAGGACGACAAGTTTTGTGCTTGCCTATTAATATAAAATATAGATAGAAGAAGATAATTAACGTATTAATAAAACATCAAAAATATTTTTTGCCTGCGTTTTAGTTAGGTCCATGCAAACAATATTTGTTTAGCTCAATTAATCTTATTTGTATGCCTCTAATAATTTGAAAGATTTTGTTGCCCCAAAATACCAAAGTCATTAAAGAAACTTCAAGAGACTTCGACTTTATTAAACACACGTACGAAGAGACAGAGGTCTAGTGTATTCTGTTCACACGTTATCCTATGTAGAGCTAACCTTCCACCTTGCTTGGTTAAAGACAAATGAAGTGTCAAACAAAGAATTATGGAACAAGGCTGTGATAAGTTTAAAACAATGAGGAATGGATGTGGGAAATCACATCGGCTCCACGGCCTTCGCTATAACCTTTCGACGGAAATGTTTGGAAAATTAATTAAAAAAACTTTGATATAATGGAGATTAGTAATTTCCGTCGGTTTTTTGTGTCAAAGATAATTAATGTTGTTGGGTTGGCAATAGATTAGGTGGGAAGTTTATCTACTGTAATATCTGATAAGGAGAAATTTGTATTTAGGTCTACCTGTAAGATAAATAACGCACAGCCACTATGATAGCTGGATCCTTAAACTGTTCAAGCTTCATAACACTGAGTAGAAGTGCACTAAGAAAGAATTTAGCAAAATATTGATTTTAAGGTTGACAACAGTTGATTTGAATCAAAAGCTTAGTAACACAAAATTCTATGCGCGGCCTAATCTGAACCCATTAAAACCAACAGTTTTTTAACACGCTTATTAGCTTCACTTGTATGTATGTATGTATGTATGTATGTATGTATGTATGTTTGTTTGTTTGTAAGTAACTCTCCTTTGGACTAAAAGCCAGTGGCTAATTACTGTTATTATATCTCTCTTACGTAAGTTCAATCGTTGGCCGAGCGGTCTAAGGCGCGGGTCGTCGCTGAAGTCAATCCCCGATCGTGGATTCTAATCCCGTCCACGGCCAAATTTTTTTTTCAATAATTAATCGAACTAAAAAGTGAAAAATAAATATAGTTTAAAAAAACTAAAAAACACGCTTTTAGAGCATATCAAACTAAAAAGTTAAAAATAATTTTTCAAATAAGCTTAAAACAATAATAAACGATAAATACTAGCATTATTGTAAAAAAAGCGTGGGGCGCTTTGTCCATATTTCTCGTACATCGAGCGCCCAACGCTTGTTTTACAATAATGCTAGTATTTATCGTTTATTATTGTTTTAAAGGTTATTTGAAAAATTATTTTTAACTTTTTAGTTTGATATGCTCTAAAAGCGTGTTTTTTAGTTTTTTTAAACTATATTTATTTTAGGTTAGGTTTGCAAAATTGAACCAAACACAAAAAAAAAAAAAAAAAAAAAAACGGTACCTGGAACTGGCACATACTTTCTCACAAACATATTTAAATTATTAAACAGATTCACTGTGACTTGTAGGGTGGGGTAGGAGAGGTGATTCTTTATTAAAGTAGAAGATTAACTAATAAATATTATTATTATTATCGAGAGAGAAAACTATTCGATCGATTTCGAACAAATATGCACCAAACATGTCAATTCGGCCTGTATAGATGTACGAAAAACGGTTTTGAAAATGTTTGAAAAACATTCCCCTTTATGGCCAAAAAACACCCAAAAATCACTTATTATTGTTATTATAAGCTAAACGAGAATTTTTAAAAAGATGCGGTTTTTTGCATATGGTAGAGTACATTAAGGGTTACAAATAAGCCAAATTGTATCAAAATCGTTAGAGCCGTTTTTGAAAAATCTTGATTTTTCTCGGTTTTTGACAATTTTTTGGGGGTAGAACCCCTTAAAATATAAAATTTGAAAAAATTAAAAAACTTCTGAGGATATTCCAAAACTACACATACATACCAAATTTCATCAAAATCGGACCGTTGGTATGGTCTCCAGCTCTGTACACATCCTAACAGACACGCGGACATCACCAAAAAACACACTTTTTTGGGTTCATGGAGCACCAAAACAAATAATTCCACCAAAAATATTTTTGTGTTCAGGGAGCACCAACACAGATAATTCCACTAAAAATTCAAATTCGAAAATTTGGACGAAAACTATACGTTCTCCATATACTACGTATTTGAATTCACGCACGTTTCTTGAAAGCTTTTAGATTTGTTACCACAACAACCAAACTGGGAAATTTAGAATCGGGTAATTATTCTTCACAAGAAACAGTTTTTTAGGTTAGGTTAACGAAATAAAAACCAATACAAGCAAAAAATAAACGAAAAAGGCTTACTGAATTACAATTCCAACATCTATTGTTACATATTACAAATAAAACAGCTTTAACACAATTTTATATTGGACCTAAACTGGACCAAAATACGTTTCTGGAATTAATTTATATTCGTTACCATAGCTGCAAAATTGAGAATCAGTTATTTATTCTTAACAAGTAACAGTTTTTTTAGGTTAGGCAATAGCAAACTCAAATAATTCGACCACGCAGCTGAACCGCTGACGTGAAGTGAGAAAATTTCCAAAATTAAGTTTATAGGCCTATGTTTTAGGGTTTCAACCAACAATTTGGGAAATAGGTATATTCACGACGGTGCTGAATAGCTGCAAAATGGTTCGCACGCCATTCCGCATATTTTGAAGATCTTGAACGCACAAAGCATTGCGTGCTTCGCACGCCATTCCGCATATTGGGAGTATCTTCAACACTCAAAGCATTGCGCGCTTCGCACGCCAACCCCCTTTATTTGGAGTATCTTCAATACACCATGCATTGCGTGCTTCGCACGCCAACCCCACGGTAGGATCCACCACATGGCGTTGAACCGGTTACTTCTATGGTATTTTACGTTTTGATCGATTTTGGGGGAACCGAGCGAGCTATAAGGTCGCGTAAAAAAAAAAATGTGCAGAATAACATCCTTCATTTATATTTGTAGAAAATACTCAAAAAAAAATTCATTTTCGTAGGGAAAATCTAAAAACAATAGTTACTTTTGGTCAAAAAACGTGCTTCCGATTGTTGGATTTTTTGGACAACGAACTCGTCTGAGCGACGTAGACAACCAACATGTGTACCAAATTTGAACCAAATCGGACTTACAATGCGGCCGCTAGAGTACGAACACACACACACACACACACACACACACACACACACATATATATATGATTCGCTAACAACGAAAAAGGCTTATTAGCCTATACCATAATTAAAACACCTATCACTATTAAAATTATGCCAACTTTATTATTTACTAGGACTGACCACTTTGAACTGATAATTTACCGTATTACATTTTACTCATCTATACTAATATTATAAAGAGGTAAAATTTGTTTGTATGTAGGGTGTAGGCCTAATCTCTGGAACTACTGAACCGATTGAAAAAATAGTTTTACTAATAAAAAGCTTCACTATCCCTGAGTAACATAGGCTATAATTCAATAAAAAAAAAGCATTTTTTATTTCAATATTTATAAATTTAGTCGGAAAAATTCTTAGGTTATTCCTAGACCGATGATTTCAAACTTTGAAGCAATTTATAACTTTAAGGTTAGGTTTTTACTAAAGTGTAGACCTGAGCCTTGCTGGTTCTATTAATTTTTAGTTATAAAACATACAAAATAATTTGATTTGAACATTTAACATTATTTACCGTCTTAGCTTTGGGGTTATTATTAATCCTACACCTTTATTATAACGAAAACATAACATGATTGAGTGTATTGAAGGTCCAGCGGGGTTGGCGTGTGGAGCACGCAGGGGTTTCCCCTAGTATTTTATATTTTGAAAAGTGTCTCTCTTTTATATAAAAATACAAAATCTGTGTTCTAATATTAATCTTTTTTCCTGTGAATGTTATAGTATACATTAATTACCGTTTAGTTGAAACAAAACTTCGTGGAGGAAGCATATAGTTCAGGGAAAACGTCGCGAGTGCAAAACCGCGTAGGATAACAGAAGTTGCAAACTACATTTATTTTCATTTACACACCTCTTCTCCACTCAACAGCTGAACAAAGATAAATCAATCGCTTCAACGTCAATTACGTTTTATTTAAACAGCTGTTTTAAATTTCTCGACCAGCTGAGCGCGAGGAAAACAGAAGCAACGCTCGTCGATGGGAACATGTTGATAAACGCCATTACAAGGCTAATAAAGGAAGTAACACTCGATCAGTTGGTACTACCGATTCGGAGTAATTAAAAGTCGCCTAGGTTGGTAACACTGGTCGATGTTATCGCTAGTCACCAATCTTCATTCATCATTCGCTTTGACTTTTCATTCTATTTGGCGAAAAGCCTACAACGCTGTTAGTAGGCACAATATATCATTAAGGTTAGAAACGGATTTATATGCTTCTAGAACTCATGGCCTTGCTCTTTCCTAATACCTTCAAACTTGCCAGACTTTTACTTGTTATAATCTATGGTTCCAAAAATCTCATTTTTTAAACGAAATAAACTACATTTTTCAAGAACACAGACAATATCATTTGAACTGGTAAGTTAAATTACGTGTATCATATAAATTTGGTGAGATAAACAATACAATTTAAAAACCATTTTAGACAACTTTTAGACCAATAAATAATATTAGCGAATTTCCATAGGAAAAATGAACTATTGCAGTGGCCCTTATGGTAAGACCCAAGATCGGAAGTAGCAAATAAGCACCGATCATGGTCCCCAGAACACGTTTTGGGGTGTCATTAAAAATCATATACATATGTGTTCGCACTCTAGTGGCCGCATTTTAAGTCCCATTTGGTTCAAATGTTGGTCGTCTACGTCGCTCGGACGAGTTCGTTAGCCAAAATCATCCAACAATCGGAAGAACGTTTTTTGACTGAAAGTAATTATTTTTTTAGATTTTTCCTACGAAAGTTAATTTGTTTTTGAGTTTTTCTACAAATATAAATGTGGGATATTATTCTGCACATTTTGTTTTTTACGCGACCTTATAGCTCGCTTGGTTCCCCCAAAATCGATCAAAACGTAAAATACCGTAGCAGTACCCGGTTCAAAGCCATGTGGTGGTTTCCATCGTACACGCAATGCATGGTGTATTGAAGATACTCTCAACACGGGGCTTGGCGTGCGAAGCACGCAAAGTTTTGTGTGTTGAAGATACTCCCAATATGCGGAATGGCGTGCGAAGCGTTTTGCAGCTACTGAGCACCGTCGTGAATAGACCTATTTTCCAAATTGTTGGTTGAAACCCTAAAACATAGGTATATAAACCTAATTTTGGAAATTTGCTCAACTCACGTAAGCGGTTCAGCTGCGTGGTCGAATTATTTTAAATTCTACTAGTCAGTTTTAATTATTTGTCTTTTTGAAATACAAAACTCAGCTACTCAGATAATCTAGAAGGTAGCTTCTAAATTGCTGATTTCACAATTTGAAACAATTTGTATTTCTAACTAGGGGCGGAGCACATTGATTATTTCAGATGCACTTGGATCTAAGTAATAGACACGACCATTCCCAATAATTCTAATTTCACCATTAATATGTAAATAGTAAATAATCAACATTTCAAACAAATGTTGATAATACCAACTAATGGAAATTATGTAACACCACATGTTTGACTTGTAATTAAGTAAGCCTTTTGTTTGCTTTTACCTAATAATAAAAAAAAAAAAACAGCTGTGAAGAATAATAAACTGATTCTAAACTTGCTTGGTTGCTATGGAAATTCATATAAACAAACATGTGTTGCTAAGCTTTCAATCCGAATCAGCTGGTTTTTTTTGTTATAGGGCTCGGAGTGAATCCCCGAATTTTAAAAATCAAAATGTCGCAAAATCCGATCCAACAAATATACTTTTAAAGTGTCGTATTTGTATTTTAAGTTTTGTTCTATGTTGCTTCTATGTCAGTCGGTCGGAGAAAACCGTTTAAATTTCACAAACTTCAGGAAATGGTTCCATGGGTCAAAAAAAAGTAAAACAAGAATTAAAATGTTTTTTAAAACGCTTCGTTTTCCAGATATCTGCCATTTTGTATTTTTAACAAAGTAATTTATATCTAGAGAATGGTCCGACTGATTGATCTAAAACTTGTCATTAAGTTTAACCTGACGATGATATATCTCAAGAAAAATAATCGGTTCTATGCAATCAAGCGTTTCAAAATGACGGCTGTTTGAAAATTTCAAACTTAAGTCTACAAAAACCGTTGATTTTAACAAAAAATGTCAAAACACCTTTTTTGTAGCTAACTTTTGATTCCCCGTCGGTGTAAGTTTCAAAACAATCGGACGAAGGATAATAGCTAAGTTAAAGATAATGAATGACAGCTAATGTACATACAATATTGTAACATTTACTGTGTTGGTATAGGATGCCGGGTTGAACTAACCAATTATTACACATAACTGATGAGTGATAAGTGATCAAAAGGGCTACAAAAAAGGTGCCTTGAAATCTTTTGATAAAATGTACGGTTTTTGAGTACTTTAGGTTTGAAATTTTCAAACAGCCGCCATTTTGAAACACATAATTGAATAGAATAATGTTTTCCTGGTAAGCATACTAGTGCGTGGAACCATGAGATATTTTAAGTTAGTTTTTTTTATTCTATGTCGATCGGTTTTTGTTATAGAAACCAGTCAGGTGAAACCAAAGAATGGAGGCTTTATGCAAAACCACGTACATTTTAACACGTTCACTGCTAGGCAAATTTCCTATTTCCTATGCTAGAAGCTGACCTTATAATTTTTATATTTATAGCCTAAATGAGTAGAAATTACTTTATTTTTGAATCTTATCTACGTAACAATCACTAATATTTTAAAGCGGACGCAATACATTGTATATTGCAAATACTCTTAATACGGGGGATGGCGTGAGAAGGACGCAATGCGTAATGTATTGAAAATACCCCCAATACGGGGGTTGGCGTGCGAAGCACGCAATGCTCTGTGTATTGAAAATCCTCCCAATACGAGGGTTGGCGTGCGAAGCACGCAATGCTCTTTGTATTGAAAATCCTCCCAATACGGGGGTTGGCGTGCGAAGCACGCAATGCTCTGTGTATTTAAAATCCTCCCAATACGGGGGTTGGCGTGCGAACACGCAATGCTCTGTGTATTGAAAATTCTCCCAATACGGGGGTTGGCGTGCGAAGCACGCAATGCACTGTGTATTAAAAATTCTCCCATAAGGGGGGTTGGCATGCGAAGCACGCAATGCATTGTGTATTGAAAATACTCCCAATACGTTGGCGTGCAATGCACTGTGCGTCGGCCGCTTCTCATAGTGTTCAGTGTCAAGCTCACATGTGCGTCTTTAGCAGTGAACGTGTTGATAATGAAACTGTGGATGGTCTTTGGTAGAGAGTTTTGGAATATTCTGTATACGCTGGTTAGGATATTTGTAATCATTTCTTTGTATATCTCTGAGAAATATGACTTTTATATGCAGAGACCGACATAAGAGTGATGCTGATCCTTTTCAGGTAAGACATTCTGAAAATAAAATGTTATACTGATCAATTTATATTTATTTCGTAACTCCGCTATACCGGTCCCAAGCCCGGAGCCCATCTTGTTATGGGAAGGAGGAGGGATGGAGGAGAACACCTCTTAAAAAAACCTTAGTCCATCTGGCTCCGGATGGTAGTAACTTGTAGGGGCCCCTTGCCAGGGGTAGGTTGCGTCTTCAACGGCGATTAGCGAAGATGTGCCTGAACAACACAATCCAGGTTTGCGTACTAAACGGGAACACCAATCAAACAATGATGAACACAGCAGAAGACGTACTCCGGGGTAGGATACCAAGTACCAGCACGGGGACTGAAGGAGCATTCTTCAACCGAGTCCGTTGGCAAGTGACAGCGAAGACCAACATAGACAGGTGAGACGTTTTACACAAATACATTGAAACAAGCGCATCAACCATTGCGTCAAGGAGACAATCTAGTACCATCAAAAATTAGTTTTTGATACTTGAAAGAGTAGAAAGATAGAAAATGCGATTTGTCATTTCTAAACTAATATCAAACTGTTCAATGTCATCCTATTTTTTTAACACATTTATATAGGAAAGATGAGCTATTGCAGTGACTCTAATGGTGAGACCTTAGGACGGGAGTGTTGAATGAGCACCGATCATGGTCCCCAGAACACGTTTTAAGGTGCTATTAAAATTATATATATTTACGTGTATAATTGTTCGTACTCTAACTATTGATGTGGGCCGGGTAAATACCCATTGGGAAGGTAAATATAAATTAGGTATTTACCCAGTGGTCATTTAAGTACCCAAAACGAGGGTATTTTGAATTTTTGATTTTTTTACAACGTATTTTGATGTTTTGTGTGTTGGGCAAATAAGGACAGAAACAGAGAATTTGATAACAGTCTTTTTGGGTAGGCCTATTTACATTTTGCACTGCTATTGTCTTTCTTAGTTCTTTCAATGATTTTGAATGTTTTTTTTTCTTAAACTTAAAATAAAATGTTGGAAAAACTTGTTTATTGTTTTAATATTAGCTGGAATATTGTATAAAGGTTAGTAACATTTCATTAAAGTGTATTGTACATAGCAAAGTACAAAACAGATTAAACTAGAGCCTAATTAGTTACTGTAGTGGGCTTTTATTTACAACTAGCTGACCCGTACGGCGTTGCCCGTGGTGGTTGGTATTTTCAGTCTTTTTAACGTAATTGTATTATTTTTAAGTGTTCAGTCAGTGAGTGGTATTTGGTTTATATATATATATATATATATATAGATCTTAAATAATAAAAGCACTGTTGTCATAATAATAAAAGATCTGAAATTATGATTTTAGTAAATCTGATCCCCCCAAACCAATCCTAAAATTTCGAAATTTTGCATACCCTTTCTTAGTGAGCACCTATGGCCCTAGAGGAAGCTAAATACCAAATTTCATTCCAATCCGTTCGGTAGTTTTGAAGAAATCGTGATTTAATAACTTTGATCCCCCAAATCCCCCCTAAAATTTCGAAATTTGTCAAACCCTTTCTTATTGAGCACCTATGGCCCTAGAGGAAGCTACAT
>JAGFPH010001942.1:188978-199577 GCA_018207615.1 Philaenus spumarius
CTTTTATACTTTTACCAAAAAATAATTTGTAAAACTGTAAATAAAAATAAAAAAAAATTAATGTTAAGTTAACTTAGATGAAAAAAAAAAGATTTTCGGTTTATCGACATAATTCTACCTAAATTTGTAGTAGGCTGTGTTACCTTTAAGAAAAATTAAGAACCAGCAAAATCCATTGGGCTGAGTACTTTTATAGTTATATTGCTTCAAAAATGCTTCGGCAAAATCATCGAAATCCCAGTTTTTATTTTTTTCCTTATGATAAAAGTAAATACTTTATGTTTTATATTTTTTTTCCAGCATATACTACACCAGGAAACAAATTTTCAAAACATTTTTACCATTAATACAAAATTTCACCCTTTTCAGTAGCAAATCCCCCTTAAGTGTCCTTTTGTTAACGTACATTCCATTTTCGTCTAAAAACAAACGTCACTCTCATCTTAAAACGACATTAAATTTTCATAAAAGTTTGTAAAAACCTAGACCTAACTAACTGCAATATTGCTAAACTAAATTAATAGCCAACATATACAGGGTGAATTAGTAAGAAACGGAGAAACTTTCAGAACGTGTTCTAGTAGTGAAAATAAAGAATAAAATTCATATATAAACGTTGGTTCGGAAATGCTTCTTTTTCCAGTAATCCACCATTTTGTATTTTTACACAAAAAGTCTAATATCTTTGGACGTAGAAAATATATCGAACGCAAATTTTGAATGCATATTTGGTATGTCGCCCACGTGTAAAAAACTAAAAGTTTGTCGGCGTAAATCTATCTATATAAAAGCGAAATGGCACTGATTCATTCATCAGCAGAACTAAAAATCTACTGAACCAAATGAGTTCAAATTTGGCATGCATGTTCAGTTGGACCTTTAGACACGCACCAAGAACGGATTTTGAAAACATCCCAAAGATACGCCCAATATTCGCGTTTTTCTAGCGATTTTTTGCGTTTTCTCAGCTTTTTCGAGAACTAATTGGCAGAAAATGTTGAATTTTGGTACTTAGGTTCGTTTAAGGCCTACTGTCTGTTAAAAAATGTTTGAGATTCTCCCAAAATTACGCCAGAAATAGGCGTTTTTGCATTTTTCCTTGCTTTTTCAATGCGTTTTTGATCATCCTCAAATTACGCCCGAACGGATTGGAATGAAATTTGGTATGTAGCTTCCTCTAGGGCCTTAGGCGCTCTCTAAGAAAGGGTATGAAAAATTTCGAAATTTTAGGAGGGGTTTGGGGGATCAAAGTTACTAAAATCATAATTTCAGTTCTTTTATTATTATGACAATAGTGCTTTTATTATTTAAGATCTATATATATAAAAGCCAAATACCACTCACTAACTGAACACTTCAAAAGATTACAATTACGTTAAAAAGACTGAAAATACTAACCACCACGGGCAACGCCGTACGTGTCAGCTAGTTTACTATATTTTTGCAGGCGACGACATTGTTTTACATTTTACTATTAAATGTTGAATACAGGTTAACATACTGTCACTAAAGACTATACGTTAGAACTTCAGGCTATGTTTTTCTTCTTGCATTTCTGTTGCTTTGGGGTCGTACAGTAAATTCCAGTCAGTTTGTCATATATTTTCATTTAAATATCTCGAAAACCTCCAACTTGACAAAAATATTTCGTGGAACAAAACTTTCCTTTTGTTAATGACAAACATAAAGGTTTTTGAAAATTATTTCTGTAATTTAAAAGGCACCAGTAACCGGATTATTGGTTAAAAGCTAAACAAAATTATCTCGGTAATTGTCCATAATATTCAAAATATTTTTTTTAGCCAATGGTTAAAATTGTCATCCCTTTGTCGCAAGTAAGTCGAAATTAGCCTATAGTGTATTAATGTTCCTATTTACCACTTATAATTTAAATGTTAGTCAACAGTTCTTCAACTTCATGGGAAGTATGACAATTTATTTTTATTGTAAAGGGGCTGTTACCCCCAGTTTCCATATTAGACGTAACTATTTAAATGGCCTGTTTTATTATTTCTTTCGTATGCAACACTTCAAATTAATAAGTGCAAAATTCCAGCTCTCTATATTTATTGTTTTAGGGGTGGTTATTCCCCCCTTATCTGCACGCGACTAAATGCAAATCTGTTTAACTTTTTCCATGTATCTTGTAAGAAATAAATGTAAACATTTTCAGCCCTCTGTAGTTTTAAGGAAAGGGTAAAAAGTGCAGGAGGAGGAGGACTCCGGGTTTTAAATTAACCGGGGAGAAAACTAACCGTTAAATTAACTATAAAAACATACAAAAATTAAGCGGAAAATAAATATTATAGAAACTGCTACAAAAAGAAAACTAAAAAAAAAAATACATATTAAGTTTAGCCATTTATTGTGTGTTTGCTATGGATCCTAAAATTTTTAAATTTGAATGTATGTGATTCTTCTTAAGAAAGGAAAATCTAGGTTGCTATCTAAAATAAGACCCAAGATAAAAGCCTAACAAACTGGTATTTTTAGCAACTTTAAAAATGGCAAGTTTTAAAAATTATAATATGATATGTATATGACATGCCTTTAAAGAGAAAAATCTCCTGGTTTTTTCCTGGTTTTCTTACTCTAATAAGTTCCGAGATGTAAGCAAGGCAAACAGGTATTCTCAGCAATTTGTAAAAAAATTTTAAGGAGACATTTTTGCAAAGACAAAACCTCTGAAATTTTGGTTTTATATGTAACTTTGCACCTCATTAAAACAAGCAGCATAGTGATTGGCGTTATTATTACTTATAGTATTTGTTTAATGTATACATTTACATTTTGTATTTATAATCTTTTAAATACCTAGGTTATCTATATAGATTTTTTTTTTAGCTTGCTAGCTTTTTTCAAAACACTACAGCTATAAAAAGCCTTTTTAGCGAATTTCCATAGGAAAAATTAGCTATTGCAGTGGTCCTTATGGTAAGACCCAAGGTCGGGAGTAGCAAATAAGCACCGATAATGGTCACCAGAACACGTTTTGGGGTGTCATTAAAAATCATATATATATATATTAATGTATGTGTGCGCACTCTAGCTGACACATTTTAAGTCCGATTTGGTTCGCATTTGTTACACATGTTGGTTGTCCACGTCGCTCGGACGAGTTTGTTATCAAAAAAATCCAACAACCAGAAGCACGTTTTTTGACTGGAAGTAACTATTTTTTGAGATTTTTCCTACGAAAATAAATGTTTTTTAGAGTTTTTTCTACAAAAATAAATGTAGGATGTTATTCTGCAAATTTGTTTTTTAAGCGACCTTATAGCTCGCTTGGTTCCCCCAAAATCGATCAAAACGTAAAATACCATAAAAATACCCGGTTCAAAGCCATTTGGTAGATCTTACCGTGACTTTGGCGTGCTAAGCACGCAATGCTTTGTTTATTGAAGATACTCCTAATATGCGGAATGGCGTGCGAAGCATTTTGCAGCTATTCAGCACTTTCTTGAGTAGTCCTATTTCCGAACGTAGGCCTATAAACTTAATTTTTGAAATTTGCTCAACTCACGTCAGCGGTTCAGCTGCGTGGTCGAATTATTTAAATTATATGTATGTGGCATGTCTTTATGACAGAAAAAGTTATATTTTCATTAAATTTGTTCCTGTTTTTATCTCTAATAAGTTCCGAGATGTAAGTAGGACAAAATAAATAGGTATTTTCAGCCTTAAAAATGTTAAGGAGACATTGTTTTGCAAAGACAAAACTTCTGAATTTTTGTTTTTCAATGTCACGTTTTACAATATTAAAAGAAGCTGTGCAGAGATTAGTGTTAGTACTTACAAAAGTTCTTAATCGTATTATTTAATTTGGAGTAGTAATGATTTATATATACCATTATTTGTATTTCAGGCTTTAGCTTGCAACCCTTTTTCAAAATGCTATAGTTCCTTAAAATTTATAAAATTGCAAGCATGTGATTCGTTTTTAGAAAGGAAAATCTAGGTTGTTGTCTATAATAAATCCCAAGATATAAACAAGAGAAACAGGTATTTTTAACAACTTTAAAAATTGTAAGTTTTTAGAATTACGTGTATGCCTATGTAACATGTCTTTATAGAGAAAAAACTATATTTTAATTTAATTTTTCCAATTTGTTACCTCAGGTTCTGAGAGAACATACTGGTATTTTCAGCAATCTTAAAAATGTTAAGTGAACATCCTTTTGCAAAGAAAAAACTTATGAACTTTTGATTTTGAATGTCACTTTTCACTACATATTAATAGAAGTAGTATAGAGGTTAGCAGTATTATTACTTTTTAATAATACGTTTTTTAATGCATACAGTTACATTTGGAATAATCTTTTAAAACATCTAGGTTATTTACACTGTTTCAACTGTTTAACTTGCATGCCTTTTTCGAAGTACAGCGTCTACGAAACGTGTTTTTAAAATTATATGTATGAGGGAAGTTTCCACAGAGAAAAATCTACGTTCTCTTTTACTTTTTTCAAGTTGTTGTCTCTAATAAATAGGTTCCGATGTGTAAGCAAGGCAAACAGGAAAGTTAGCTTAAAAATGTTAAAGGTACCTCATCTTGCATACACAAACCTCGGATCTTTTGTATTTAAATGTCACTTTTTACTATATTAAAAGAAGCATTATAGTGATTCGTATTATTATTACTATATATAATATTTGTTTAATGAATACAATTTATAATGTTAAGTGTTGTGTACGTTGTATTCTTCCGCGTTTATCGTCGAATATAAAATAAACAGAGACGCTATGAAATGGATTTATAAATTATTTATTGACTTTAACAAATCTCGGGTTTATGTTTACAATTATTGGGTTGCCGGCTAGCTGGTTGTGAGGTTTTTTTCTTTAGTTTAGTTATACAGTATTTAACAAGAACAAATAAATATTTAATAACTATTAACAAAATGAACACTTAATCTAGGCCATGCTAATGAAAGATGATTGATGCTAACTTGTGACGTGATTGAAATGGTTTACCATTTTGAGTTTAAGATTAAAATAGATGCTTAATTAAAATTCCTGAATGGTTGTGTGGTTGAAGAAACGGGTGACGATTAGTTTATAATTTAGATGTTTCAATTTGAGGAAAATATGGAGGTCTGGTGTGAAGGAGGATGTGAACTGGAATAAACTCATCAAATTGACTGAATGTAGGTTTAATGCATTATGCACTCAATATTCAAACTGTTCAATTTATTTATTTTTTCTGGTGGTAACTTTTATGTATAGTTCATTGAAACACTTATTAAACTTCAATTAGAGCTGTGCACACACTGGACTATGTTATACTCAAGTTGATGCCAAAACTCCTTACTATTCAAAATCACCTTCTTCTTCCTCCTTAATCTAACAATTTTCTTCTTCTCATTTCTCAATCTTGTAAATAATTTTTATTTTGTTGTTATATTATCCTAAATAAACTTAATACCATATGGGTTTACAAACATGGTGAATGATTTTATATTAATGTTTGAAATGGAATGTGAAGGTAATGAATGATCTATGAGTATTTTTTATTAGTGCTATCAGGGATTGGTGGTTAATGAAATGATCCCTGATATGATGTATCTTCTGTTTAGTCTATCAATCGAATTTTGGTACTTCAATTACATTTTTGGAATAATCTTTGAAAATATCATGATTATTTACACAGTTTCAGGTTTTTAGTTTACAAGGTTTTTTCAAAACACCATAGCTGTGAAAAGTGATTTGAAAATTATATACATGTGGCATGTCTTTAGAGAGAAATGTCTATATTTTCATTAACTTGTTTCCAGGTTGTTATCTCTAATAGGTTTCGAGATGTAAACAGAACAAACACAGGTATTTTCAGCAAACTTATAAATGTTGAGGGGACACCTTTCTGCAAAGACAAAACCCCTGAACTTTTGTGGTTTAAATGTCACTTTTTCCTACATTTGTAGAATGAGCATAGTGATTACTATTATTATTGTACACTAGATGGCCCGATCCGGCTTCGCACGGATAGACAAATCAAAGTTAAATGTATATTAACAAAATATATATTATATCAATAAATATATTACACTATGTATTTCTTATGGGGATTTTTAGTAACTTTGACCCCCCCCCCCAAACCTCCAATAAAATTTCGAATGTTTTTAAACCTTTTCTTAGCGAGCACCTAGGGCCCTAGAGGAAGCTACATACTAAATTTTATTCCAATCCGTTCGGTGGTTTTAGAGAAATCGTTATTTAGGAACTTCTACCGTACGGCGTTGCCCGTGGTGGTTGGTATTTTCAGTCTATTTAACGTAATTGTATTATTTTTAAGTGTTTAGTCAGTGAGTGGTATTTGGCGTTTATATATATAGATCTTAATTAATAAAAGCACCATTATTGTCATAATAATAAAAGATCTGAAATTATGATTTTAGTAACTTTGATCCCCCCAAACCCCTCCTAAAATTTAGAAATTTGTCATACCCTTTCTTAGTGAGCACCTATGGCCCTAGAGGAAGCTACACATCAAATTTCAATCCAATCCGTTCGGTAGTTTTGAAGAAATCGTGATTTAATAACTTTGATCCCCCCAAAACCCCCCTAAAATTTCGAATTTTTTGAAACCCTTTCTTAGCTAGGCCCTATGGCCCTAGAGGAAGCTACATGAAAAATTTCATTCCATTCCGTTCGGTAGTTTTTGAGAAATCGTGATGAGTGAGTGAGTGAGTGAGTGAGTGGTATTTCGCTTTTATATATATATAGATATAGATAATATTTTTTAATGTAGATATATACATTTACTTTAGAATTACTTTTAAAATATCTAGTTTATTTGCCTAGTTTTTGTAGCTTGCAAAACTTTTTCAAAACACTATAGCAGCTATGAAACGTGTTTTTAAAGTGATATGTTGGCTATGTGACATGTTGCTATAGAGGATAACCTATATTTTCAATTACTTTTTCCAGATTGTTGTCTCTAATAGGTTCCGAGATGCAAGCAGCAGGATAAAAAGGTATTTTCAGAAAAATTAAAAATGTTAAGAGGACATCCTTTTGCAAACACAAAAACTCTGAATTTTGGTTTTAAATGTCACTTTTCACTACATTAAAAGAAGGAGTATAGTGACTAGTATTACTACTATATATAATATTTGTTTAATGTATACAATTACATTGGGGTATAATAATCTTTTAAAATATCCAGTTTATTTATATAGTTTTTAGCTTGCAAACCTTTATCAAAACACTATAGCTATGAAACATGTTTTAAAATTATATATGTGGCATGTCTTTATAGAGAAAATTTATATTTTCATTTACTTTTTTTCAGGTTTTTATCTGTATTATCCGAGATCCAATCAGGATGAACAGGTATTTTCAGAAAAATTAAAAATGTTAAGAGTACATTCTTTTGCAATTACAAAATCTCTTAATTTTTAATTTTTAATATAAATTTTACTTCATTAAAATAAGATATATTGTAACTAGTATTGTTACTATATATATAATGTATACAATTACATTTTGAATAGTAATCTTTAAAAATATCCAGATTATTAACACAGTTTCAGGTTTTTAGCTTGCAAGACTTTTTCATAACACTATTGCTATAAAACGTGTTTTTAAAATTAGATGTATATGTAGCATGTCTTTATAGAGATAACCGACATGTTCATTTTCTTTTTTTTAGGTTTTTATCTCTAACAGATTCCGAGATGTAAGGACGACAAACAGGTATTTTTAGCAAATTTTAAAATGTTAAGGGGATATTCATTTGCAAAGACAAATCCTCTGAATGTTTGGTTTTAAGTGTCACTTTTTACTACATTAAAAAGAAGCAATACATAGTCATGGGTATTATTATTATATTATATAATATTTAATAATGGATATAATTACATGTGGAATAATATCTTTTTAATATATAATTCATATAGTTTCAGGTTTTTAGCTTGCAAGTCTTTTTGAAAACACTATAGGTATGAAACGTTTTTTTTTTAAATTATATGTGTGGCATGTCTTTATAGAGAAAATGTATATTTTCATTTTCTTTTTTTCAGGTTTTTATCTCTAACAGATTCCGAGATGAAAGGAGGACAAACAGGTATTTTCAGCAAACTTTCAAATGTTAATTTGCAAAGACAAATCCTTTGAATGTTTGGTTTTAAGGGTCGGCTCTAGTAAAACAGAAAGCAACCTGCGACTCCAGCGCAGCGGCGGTAGGTTACGCGGACATTGCTCATCCTAAATCCATTTAAAACCCGCAATTGTTCAAATAGCGTTTTTAAAAAAATACCAAACTCTTGGGGACAAAATTCTTTATCCTAATGGCTTTTGAATCTTTCGCTATAATTAATAGTTACAATGTAAAAAAATATTTAAAATCACCCTATAGCGGCAGTAGTTACACGGGCATTGCTCAGCCTAAATCCATTTAAAACCCGCAATTGTTCAAATAGCGATTTTAAAAAAATACTAAACTCTTGGGGACGAAATTCTTCATGCGAATGGCTTGGTAGTTTATCGCTAAAATTAATAGTGACAATATAAACAAATTTTAAAAATCAATGTTTTAAATTGTTAATAAATATTAAACAAAATGTTTTTGAAAAGCCATTTGCATGCATATTGGCCATAGCTTTAAAATGACATATCGTTCATAATTATCCGATCAAAAATAAAGGAAAAATTTGGGTTTTAATTTAACATTGGTCTTATGGAGTGTCAGCCAACATGGCCGACAGCTAGAGCCGACCCTTAAGTGTCACTTTTTACTACATTAAAAGAAGCAATATATAGTCATTAGTATGATTATTATATTACATAATATTTAATAATGAATACAATTACATATGGAATAATAATTTTTTGTAATATCTAGTTTATATAGTTTCAGGTTTTTAGCTTGCAAGTCTTTTTGAAAACACTATAGGTGTGAAACGTGTTTTTTTAAATTATATGTGTGGCATAGAGAACAATTTAGATTTTCATTTCTATTTTTCAGGTTTTTATCTCTAATAGCTTCCAACATGTAAGCAGGACAAACAGGTATTTTTTAGCAAACTTTAAAATGTTAAGGGAACATTATTTTGCAAAGATAAATCTTAGTGTTTAAATGTCACTTTTTACTATATTAAATGAAGCAGTATATTGATTACTATTGTTAGCACTACTATACTACCTTAGTTTACTTATACTAGCTTTTAATCATACTAATTAGATTTGGAGTAATAATCATTTATATATCATGACTTTTACACATTTCAGGCTTTAGCTGGCATGTGTTATTTTTTTTCAAAACGTTATAGTCCCTAAAATTTATAAAATTAGATGCATGTAATGCGTCTTTAGAAAGGAAAATCTAGGTTGTTGTCTAAATTAAGTTCCAAGGTATAAACAAGGCAAACAGGTATTTTTAGCAACTTTAAAAATGGTATTTTTTAAAATTATGTGTATGTGGCATATCTTAATAGAGAAAAATATATATTTTCATTTACTTTTGTTCAGGGTGTTAACTCAAATAGGTTCCGTGATGTAAGCAGGACACACAGGTATTTTCAGCAAACTTAAAAACGTTAAGGGGACATTCTTTTGCAAAGACAAAATCTCTGTATTTTGGGTTTTAAATGCTACTTTTTACTAAATTAAAAGAAGGAGTATAGTTATTATTATTATATATATATATATTTTTTTAACTTCCCGCTACCAATAAAGGGAAGTTATTGATTTCGGTCCGATTTTCGAAAGTCGAGTTTTCATTAAATCTCCACGTTTTGAGGTCCCAGGAAGCCATTCTGACTATTCCCGCCGAGGTGTCCGACCGTGTGTGTGTGTGTGTGTGTGTGTGTGTGTGTGTGTGTGTGTGTGGATGTATGTGTGTAAATAAATTTTTGTCGTACAGTTTCTCAAAAACGAATCAACCGATTGAATTCTACGACATGTCATTCGAAAGGGTGTATCAAAACTTAGATCTGATTAGATTTGAGAGTTAATCCATCGAGCCAATCCGAAGAAATTAAAAAAAATAACCTAAATTTTTTTTGGAATTTTTATGTTTTTTAAAAATAACTTTAAAGCGTGCAAAAAAATCATAATAAAACAATGTATACATTTTTTGTGCTTAAAAAACTGCGTCGACTGCTTTTTTGAAAATGAAAATCGAACGACGCATTCAAAAGTTATCGTTGTTTAAAAATTCACAAATTTTTGTTTTTTGGTATTTTTTGGTATTTTTTTAACATATATTCCAGATTTCTCAACCAATCAATATAAACCTGTACATTTTCTTTTTGTGCTTTAAAAACTGCGTAGAATGCTTTTTAAAAAATGAATATCGAACGACGCATTCAAAAGTTATCGTTGTTGAAAAATTCACAAATTTTCGTTTTTTGGTATTTTAACAAATAAACTCATTTTTAAGCGTTTAAAATTCAAACTAAGCGGGAAGTTCTATGGTTGGCCTGCACGGTCAACCAATTACCAGATTTTTTTTAATGTATACAATCACACTAGTTTATTTACATAGTTTTTAGCTTGCAAATTTTTTTCAAAACACTATAGCTATGAAACATTGTCTTAAATTATATATGTATGGCATGTCTTTATAGAGAAAATTTATATTTTCATTTACCTTTTTCC
>JAGFPH010001942.1:199587-229310 GCA_018207615.1 Philaenus spumarius
GACATTCTTTTGCAAACACAAATCCTCTGATTTATGGTTTTAAATGTAACTTTTTACTATATTAAATGAAGCGGTATTGTGATTATTATTGTTAGCACTACTATACTACCTTAGTATTATTACTTATAATAGCTTTTAATCATAGAGGAAAGTGCCCAAAACCGGACCCCTCCCCCTAAAGTGGACCCCTGGCTTTTTTGCTCTGTACGATGCTGAACTCTATCGAAACTAAGCGTAACTAGTAGTTTAGACTTATACCACTACAAGGTGGAGCACTCACGTCACCTGCTTCACCCGCCGGCTGTCAGTCCGCCATTACGTGATTTGTTGACAGATAAACTTTTTACAGTGTCATACGTTATTGGACATTTCTCCTACATTTTTGTAAGTAAGGCTTTTAACATATATATATTCTTAAACAGTAAGGCATAAAGATAATATTTATCATCAAACCATCTTATTTCAACGTTCCGTTAAATATTTATTACGTAAAAAATAATTTGGTTATAGTCGCGTAAAGTGGACCCCCATAAGTTTCCTAAAGTGGACCCCTTATTTTTCATGTTTAAAAACCTGCTGTATGTGTCTTTACACACTATTATTCTCTTGGAATTCTGTTTCAGATTTCAAGAGGATAATGGGGAAGGTTGAACATAGAAAGTGGAGTCCGTCTAAAATGGCTAAAGCTATTGACGCAGTTAGAAAAAATAAAATGGGTTGGAAGAAGGCTTCTAAGCAATTTAATGTACCAAAAACAACTCTTATGAGGTTGTCAAAAATGAAATATGGTACTCCTGATGAGGCTGCTAAAACAAAAAGAGGCAGAGCTACAGTTCTGGGGAAAGATCTTGAAAAAGAATTAGTTCAATACTGCCTTGCTATGGAGGCCTCTTTTTTTGGCCTTACTCGTAACGACTTGAGAAGGATGGCCGTACAAGTGGCAGAAAAGAATAACTTAGACCATCCTTTCAAAGACGACATTGCCGGTAAAAAGTGGGTAAGCCTTTTTCTTAAACGCCACAAGTCAACGTTGTCAGAAAGGAAACCTACTGGAACGTCCTACAGCAGGGCCCTTGGGTTCAGCAAAGAGAACACAGAGAAATTTTATAACCTTCTGGAAAAAGTCTATGAAAAAAAAAAATTTACACCAGACCGAATCTACAACGTCGATGAGAGTGGCATTACTGTGGTACAATCTAAAGTACCAAAAGTAATTGGACTTAAAGGCAAAAAGCAGGTAGCTGCCCTGACATCAGCTGAACGTGGTGCCCTTATAACTGTTGTTGCTTGTATGAGTGCTAGTGGCTCATTTGTTCCCCCATTAGTAATTTTTCCAAGGAAAAACATGAGTGAGCAGTTAAAAAAGGGGGCTCCTCCTGGAACACAATTTGCAGTTCACCCATCGGGATGGATCCAAATAAACTCCTTCACTCAGTGGTTTAGACACTTCATCGAGTTTACTAAACCCACAGAGGAAAAACCAGTGTTGTTGCTATTGGATGGCCACTTTAGCCACACACAGAACATTGACGTTATTGATTTGGCAAGAGCCAATTTCGTTACCATTTTGTCCCTGCCTCCTCATTGCTCCCATAAATTGCAGCCTTTGGACAAAACCTTCATGGGTCCTCTTAAAGTGTACTACAGTGAAGAAATCCGGCAATGGTTGCGGCTCAATGAACGTGCTCTCAGTGCGTTTGACGTAATGGACCTGTTTGGCAAAGCATACATTTAATGCCAGACAGCTGAAATAGCCATAAATGGATTCAAAGTGACTGGAATATATCCTCTAAATAAGAAGTTGTTCTCAGATGCTGAATTCATTGAAGAGGCAACCAAGAAACGAGATTCAGCTTTTTATGAATCGGTGCTAAAGAGAAAAACTGCAGAAAATCAGATATTTTATGACGTAGCAGAAGAATGTTACGTAGAAGAACCACAAGTAATTCCACAGTTTGACACAAATCAACCATCAACATCTTCGGCAGGGCAGTGTATTACTTTGTCACCAGTTACGCTAGATGATTCTCAGGGTTCTTCGTCTTTAACGACAAGTCCATTTGACATTGCGCCCATCCCAACAATTAAAAAGAGGAACTCAACTAGAGGGCGAAAAGCCTGCAGTTCCACGATAATTACATCTACGCCTTATAAAACCCAGTTAATGGAAGCAAAAAAAGCTAAAGAGGCCAAGGAAGCTGAACAGCAAGCACGAAGTAATGCTCGGGGATGCAAAACCAACCGTGCTCGTGGGGGTAGATCAACAGGACCTTCAAGAAAAGGAAAAGAGCTTGTGAAAAAACGTCTTAAGTTTGAGAAAAACGCCGAGAAAGAAACAAGCAGTGAAGAAGACAGCATCTCGACTGGGTCGTCTGTAGTGGAGCCTTTACCAGGAGTAACGCCATCAAAAAATGATGATGCTTTGTGTATGTTCTGTGATAGAAGATTTTCTGAGGACTCTAAAGGTGAACTTTGGGTGATGTGCGTTATGTGCTCGCAGTGGGCCCATGTGGACTGTGCTGGGGCAGAAAACGACATTTATGTCTGTGATTTTTGCCGATAAAAAATGTCATTTCTTTATATTTTCTGTAACGTTTTTTAAATTGACTTACAATTTTGTTTGTAATAGGCCGGAAATTGATATGTAACTAACCATTAATAAATATTTTACTGTTATTGTACACTTACTTTTAACTTAACAATGTTTTCTGTGATTTAATCCCATTTCTCAATTTTTTTAAGTGTTATTTCCATAATTTTTACAAGGGGTCCACTTTAAGCAACTTTTTTTTAAATTGCCAAAATGCAAGGTTTTGGTAAAAAAAAATTATCTTACTAATTGTTAGTGATACTATATAAAAGTTAAATTTAAGGGATGCAAAACATATCAAGTAATCATTATACGCTTTTAAAACATTGTATTTCGCTGTTTTTAATTTTTAATTAATCAAAAACAAAATGGGGGTCCACTTTTGGGCACTTTCCTCTATTAATTAGATTTGGAGTAATAATATCATGACTTTTACACATTTCAGGCTTTAGCTGACATGTGTTATAATCCCTAAAATTTATAAAATTAGATGCATGTAATGCGTCTTTAGAAAGGAAAATCTAGGTTGTTATCTAAATTAAGTTCCAAGGTATAAACAAGACAAACAGGTATTTTTAGCGTCTTTAAAAATTGTATTTTTTTAAATTATGTGTATGTGGCATATCTTAATAGAGAAAAATATATATTTTCATCTACTTTTTTTCCAGGGTGTTAACTCAAATAGGTTCCGTGATGTAAGCAGGACACACAGGTATTTTCAGCAAACTTAAAAATGTTAAGGGGACATTCTTTTGCAAAGACAAAATCTCTGTTCTTTGGTTTTGGGTTTTAAATGCTACTTTTTACTAAATTGAGAGAAGGACTATAGTGAATATTATTATTATATATAGTTTTGTTTAATTAATGTATACAATGACACTTGTTTATTTACATAGTTTCAGGTTTTTAACTTGCAACCCTTTTTCAAAACACTAGCTGTGAAACGTGTTTTAAAATTATATGTATGTGACATGTTGTTTAGAGAACAATCTACGTTTTCATTTACTTTTTTCCAGGTTTTTATCTCTAAAAGATTCCGAGATATGAGCAGGTCAAACACTTATTTTTAGCAAACTTAAAAATATTAAGGGGACATCCTTTTGCAAAGGCTAAACCTATGAATTTTTGTTTTAAATGTCACTTTTTATTAATGACTATATTAATAGAAACAGTACAGTGACTAATATTATTACTATATACAATATTTGTTTAATGTATACAATTACATTTGGAATAATATTCTTTTAAAATATCTAGTTTATTTATACAGTTCCATATCCTTAACTTAAAAACCTTTTTCAAAGCAGTATAGCTATGATACCTGTTTTTAAAATGATATGTGTATGGCATGTTTTTACAGATACAATCTATATTTTCATTTACTTTTTCAGGTTTTTTTCCGTAATTGATTCCGAGATGTAAGCAGGACAAACACTTATCTGTAGCAGACTTAAAAATATTAAGGGGACGTCCTTTTGCAAACACAAAACCCCTCAATTTTTGTTTCAAATATCACTTTTCACTTCATTAAACTACGCAGTATAGTGATTAGTATTATTACTATATGTAATATTTTTTTAATATACACAATTAAATTTGGAATTTTTGAAGTTATACATCTTTGCGCCCGTTGTAATCGGGATGGGGTGTCGGTCGAGAAACCGCGTCACGCGTTAGGAGTAAAATCCGGAAACTACCTTTTTATACATTTTCCCTACAAGAGATACCTCAAGAGTCTCGGTGGGCGAGTGGTTAACGCACTCGACTTCCACGCTAGAATCCCTGGTTCGATCCCCCGGCTGGGAAATTGTTTTTTTTCAAAAATTGTAGGAAAGTATACGAATATACGAATGGCCAAAGGAGTATAATTTCCACCGTCTGGACGCAGACCCATTTTTTAAAATATCTATTATAAGGTTTTTAGCTTGCAAGACTTTACAAAACACTATATCTGTGAAACTTGTTTTTAAAAATATATGTACGTGGCTTGTCTTCACAGAGGAAAATATAAATTTTAATTTTATTTTTCCAGGTTGTTATTTCTAATAAGAGCTGACGTATTAATCAAGAAACAGAAGTGTAAGGGTTAAAAACCTTTCAACGTTTTAAGAAAAAGTTGTAACAAAAATAAAACAAGTTTTTCGTTTAGCCTGTGTGTTTATTTGTGTATAAAGTTTTTAGCTTTTATAGAGTACCTTTTATCATACAGTAAATTGTGTAAGATATTGTTTAAAAACCTTTATCATCTTTATTTAGTAGGTAACTGTTTGTGCTGTTATTTTAATTTGTATAGTTAGTTTGTGTTGGTATTATTTGAGTGTAAGGGATTTTTGTTTTACTGGCATTTTTCATTAACTTCTTTTAGATGATAACGGCGGATTTGTTAACATCGGTCTTGTAATGGTTACCAATGCACTGAATTCTCGTTATGGTCAGTTACTATTAGTGGTAATTTGATCACGCTACTGAAGAGCTGACGTGAGTTGAGTGAATTTCCAAAATTAAGTTTATTTGTTTTAGGGATACAAACCTACTATTTTGGAAATTGGTCTACTCACGAATACATTGAATAGAATAGAATAGAATAGAATAAATTTATTACAACACAATTTTACAAACAAACAAAAGAAATACATAATAGAACCGTGTTGTAAAAGCAACCCCAACAGGTAAAAAACCCAATTACTGGGGCGCCATCTATACAAAAATAAAATACGTCATGCCTAAATTAATTAAAACTATGAAACAAATAACTAAACAAAACAACCAAATACATAATCAAACACATTATATACAGATAAACAATAATAATGAAAACATAAAAACTAACATATTGTACCTAGCTGTTGAGTCCCATCAAAACTTGTAAACCCACAGTCAGCGCTGGTTTAATGCAGACAAAGTCTCCCTGCGGAACCTCGACAAACCCCAGGAAACATCCACCCTGTGAGCGACCAAATTGTACAGAGCAATTGACGAGTTCAGCGGCGACGACGCATGAGCATGGGTTCTAATGCGCTCCTGGTAAAGTGGTCGTCTGATTCTCATCCCATAAGGTGGAACACACCAGCATATCTGTCTTAGGCTCTCAGGATCCTCAATCATGCCTCAATAGCTGCCTAAGTTTACGAAATATATTAGTAGAATATGTTTATATCTCAGCCTCCAGCTTTGACTCGCACGCTGCTTTCTTTTCGATCGCTTGCAATTTTGCACCACGACCTTAGAATTTCGCTTAGCTCGAAGCGGATTTTATTCCTACAATATATATATATATATACATATAGTTTTTAGGCAACAACTCGGTTATGTTTTAACTTACAGAAATACAGAAAACTCGTTATGATTGTCATTGAAAAAGGAAACTTTTGTTTCTCGAAATTTTCTTGTAAAGTTTGCGGTTTTCAAAATATTTAACGTTAAACATTTTTAACGGCCGCCATTTTGAAAATATATGTTAACCGGTTTTTACTTTCTCCCCCCTATACGTAGGTTATGGAGAAAGTATTGTTTCCGTTCAAATTTTCGAATTTGAATTTTTAGCGGAATTATCTGTTTCGGTACTCCCTGAACCCCAAAATATTATTTAGTGGAATTATCTGTGTTGCTGCTCCCTGAAACCACAAATATTTTTAGTGGAATTATTAGTTTTTGGTGCTCCCTGAAGTCAAAAAAGTGGTTTCTTGGTGATGTCTGTCCGTGCGTCTGTTTAGGATGTGTACAGAGCTGGAGACCAACAGTCCGATTTTGATGAAATTTAGTATGCAGGTGTAGTTCTGGAATATCTCTAGGTGTTTTTTTCATTTTTTCAAATTTTTGATTTTTAAGGGGTTTTACCCCTCACAAATGGACAAAAAATCAAAATTTCTCAAAAACGGCTCTAATGATTTTGATAAAATTTGGCTTATTTGTAGCCCTTAATGTACCCTACCATATGCAAAAAACCGCATGTTTCTAAAAATTCTCGTTTAGGTAATAATAACTGATTTTTGGGGTTGTTTGCACAAAAAGGGGATTGTTTTTCAAAAATTTTCAAAACCTTTTTTCGTGCATCTATACAGGCACATTATTATATTATAATAATACAATATGGATGTCTGTTACATGCATGTAATATTTTCCATGGTATGTCATACTTTTGCAATTCTAAATAACCACCTCCTATGCAACTCTTGGGTAGGTATAAAGTTTCAACTGGAAGAAAGTATGTGGCAGTTATCTGGTACCGTTTATTTTGAACATAGATAAAATATGTCATGCCTAATGTGCATCCAAAATTTCAATATATTTCCTGCATCCAAAGATAATAAGTATTTTGAATGTTTTTTTAAACTTTTTTATTTATTTTCACTAGTAGAACACGCCCTGAAAGTTTCTTCGCTTCTTCCTGAAAAAAAAAAAAACACATTTTTTGGTATTCAGTAAAAGTTGTACTTTTTGTGAAGCACCATATATTTATGAATTCCAAAATAAGACAAAATACGCACAAATACTAAATTATGGTCTATATATTAATTTGAAAAGATTTTTTGTAATCTGAGTGAGATCTCGCGTTTTACTGGACTGATATACACGCAGTTGGTACCAAATTAAAGGCAATTGTCTGTATATTTGCCCATTTTGCTTGGATTTCAGCTATCACCCCACTAAATTTTCCAAAAACGGAAATTAAAATCTCTTATGGCAATTTGACATGGGGTAAAATTGAAATCCTATTCCGAGTGATATCCGTAGTTCTATTGAACCGATTGACATGCGGTTTGTGGTAAATGAAAGGTATTTTTTCTATATTTGCCTTAACATTTTACTATTCCTTTATTTAATATTTTAAAATTGGAATTTAAAATATTTTCTATACATTAACATTGTTTTTACTTATCAACTGAATAGCACAGATCTGCTGATCATAACAGCACATGTTTCATTATCATAACATGGTTTGTTTATGTTGTAATTTACTTTACTGAAGTAGGTTATAACATATACGTTAATTGATAGTGAGTAATCCATATTAACAGCTGATTTAAAAATATGAAACAATTATTAAATAATTATAACTGTTGTTATAAAATATACGGACTAATTTGATTTGAACATTTAACATTATTTACCCCTAGGGGCTCTGCCCCTGGACGCTTCGCGTCCCAACCCCGCCTCGGTCTTCGGCCTCAGATGGCTGCTTCGTTTCGCTCGCAGTTGGAAAGTTCGCTAAGGAATTTTGTTAAAATTATGATACCAGGCTTAAATATATTAACAGTAACTATAAGATTAATTATAACCTCAAATACATGCTTTAGAAACGTGAGAGGCTTTCATTACGATTTTAGTACTAGTTCTACTATCTTCTGTCGACTAAAGTTTTGAAACCAGGCCTAAATATAGTAAAAATTATTGCAGGATTAACATAACCTCAATACTATGTTTCTGAAATGAGCTATGCCTATATTACAAAATTGACTATTAGAATTCATCTTTTCCAAGTTTACCTTTTTTTTGACAAAATAAATTGTTAAATCAGGCCCAATTTATTCTAATTCCAACGTGGTAAAACAGTATAAATTAGCTTGTTTTTTAACAGTAATTAAAAACTATCCTATGAACAGCTGATTTTTAATAATACTCAACCTCAGTTCTATTCCACTCTATTTCCAACGTGCTAAAACAGTATAAATTGGCTTGTTTATAAACAGCTGTTTTGATCGCTTTATTTACTATTTCCTTGTTATTTTGTAACCAACATGGCAACCCATAAGACCATATGTTAAAATTTTTCAACTTTTAAATTAGATTTTCTAAAAAAATTGGAGTTTTACACGAAATTCAACTATATGGGTGTACTTAAAAATCAAAACTGCACCTGAATACAAAATGTCTTTGAATTCGTTAGAGCCGTTTTCGAGATCCAAAGATACGAAGATACAAAGATAGATACAAGGAATCATTTAAAGTACGGTAATAGGATTTATGAATTCCAAAATAAGACTAAATACACACAAAAACTAAATTATGATATAAATTGTTATCCAAAACAAATAATTAGATCGATATTATATAAATCAAGATTTCTAAATTCGTGCTGTGGTTAAGCTAACTTGGATTTCATAACAAATTTTCAACATGATTTTCTTGCAAATAATAACATTGTATTTCATGCGTAAGTATCAAAAGGATTTTTTAAATCGTGTGTATGAAAATGAAATGTGTATCTTTGTGTCGTCAAGTTTGTTTGCTTCGTGTACAAAAACAAAAATTGAAAATGTTATAAATGTTATGAATATAAGACGGGATATTTTCTATTTTTCAGTCATAATACTCGGCAACACAGCCTATTCTAGAAAACAAAGAACATAGTTCCTTTAAAAAACGTGTACTAAACGAACGCTTGAACACGAAACACGTACAGTATGCAAATGCATACATACCCTATCGCGCTGATATTTACGAGGAAGAGTAACGTCCGTTTCTTTACCGTCGGTATGTAAATCAGTTAAAAACTTCATTCACAACAAATTTCCTTTAACCGCATTCCGCGACAGTTTCTCCGCGGTCCATTGAGCATCGAACACAAGGCCAACGATGACACTTAGTGCGGTAATTGTAGATCACGACCGGGGTAATGGAATTAGCCGCTGCGAGGGGTCGATAAATAGCTGCCTCAACACCTACCTTCTGCGTTATGGCTCCGACACGACCCGGCTTCTAAGGTTGTACATCAAGCGACGCTCGTCTGATTAACGGTTATTCGAATACAGAAAAAAAACTTTTAACAATTTCAAAAATTGATTTTTCTTTTGGGGAAAAAAATTTCGTAAGACTTATAACCGAACAATATTTTGTTTAATTGGAATATATATCTTTAAATAGTATATATTGTTTGAAATTTCACCAAGTTCAGAAAAATCGTTCATTAGATATGATGATAAATATATAGATCGGGGCAGCAAAATATAGGCTATACATAGATGCCCCGATCTGGATTTGCATGGATCGATATAGAAATCAAAGTTAAATGTATATTTACCAAAAATATATATCAACAAAAGTATTATAATATGTATATTTATGGGGATTTTTAGTAAATTTGACCCCCCAAACCCCCTAAAATTTCGAATTTTGTAAACCTTTTCTTAGCGAGCACCTATGGCCCTAGACGAAGCTACATACCAATTTCATTCCAATCCGTTTCGTAGTTTTAGAGAGATCGTGGTTTAGTAAATTTGACACCCCCAAACCCCTCTAAGACTTCGAATTTTTATTTTTTTAAATCCTTTCTTAGCAAGAACCTACGGCCTTAGATGAAGCTACATACCAAATTTCATTCCATTCCGGTCAGTAGTTTTAGAGAAATCGTGATTTAGTAACTTTGATCCCCCAACCCCCCTATAATTTCGAATTTTTTAAAACCCTTTCTTAGTGAGCACCTATGGCCCTAGAGGAAGCTACAAACCAAATTTCGTTACAATCCGTTGAGTAGTTTTTGAGATTTCGTGATTAGTCAGTGAGTGAGTGGTGTTTGACTTATATAGATATATATATGATTTTTAATGACACCCCAAAACGTGTTCTCGGGACCATGATTGATGCTCATTTTACCATAAGGCTCACTGCATTAGCTCATTTTCCGTATGTAAATTCGCTGATAATTTACTTAGGCCCTAAAGGGTTACATAGATCATTTTGGGTGAAACTCATTGCTTTTTGGGCCATGGAACTCGAATCTATAATCGTTTATTTTAATTGCGTCTGATGGTAAGGCACAATATTCACCCGATGGTACTATGTATTTATGTAATCACACGTGCGGGCGAAGGCTCAGGTATCAGCTAGTAATACATCAAATTCAGTTGTGCTCTAATTTTACGCGATTTCGTTTAACATTTCCCAATAATTATAATGTGGCTGTTGTGTTTTCCACAATGTCGAATGACTAAAAACAACTACAACTCGCTGTACACGACAAATTGTTTTCTCTCTCTGTCATTACAGTCTTTAAACGACAGTGTTTGCTTCCCAACCGGCAGGTATCGTGCATTTCATCGGTTCATTATCAGACGTAAGATATTGGACCGGCTGAGGGCATATAGAGCAGCGAAGTCGGGCAATGTAGGAGGCTTGCCTTGTGAAGGACGGACCAAATAAGGACTTCGGACACACCCCCAAACTCGGTTCATGATTTGCATTTCCAACAAAGGTTAGAGGAAGTATTAGTTAAGGTCAGTTTAGGGTTTGGAGATTTCAACTCCTGTTAATACAGTTCGGATTGAAACAAATTATTTTGTTGAACGTTAGCAGTTCACTGCGTCCTCGCGCGTTACCGCCTTCCGAGTGGGCGTCAGATTTTCTATTGAAAAAAGAATTTATAAGAGTATTTTAAAACATTTATGTCTTTTATTTAGAATATCGTTAATAAATCTGTATTGTCTTATCTTTTATTTATCTCTTCAATATCATTAATTTGACAGTTTCGGCACTTAGTTGGAAAATATAAATTCTAGATTTCGATTTTATTATTACCCTTAACATCTCGTTCTCTATGGTTGTACTAAGCCTAAAAGCGTCGCTCGGTACTGTTTTTTAAGAAAATATATGCAAAAACGAATCACATACTGAATTTGTTTATGTATTTTAGAAATAACAAATAATAATTACATTCATTAAATAATTTATATTACCTTTATAGAAATATAAAGAATGCGGAAACTGGTAAAAAGGGTTTTAGAACGGTCAATAACAGCACAAAAATTATGTTTTAGTTACGTTTGGTGTTGAAATCAGCTGATAATGGAAATATTATAGGAAACAGCTGATTACTGTTATTATTATAGTTAATAAACACATGCAATGATTATAAACTCCATAAGCCCAAAGTTAAAAAATTTCAATTTTCAAATGAGTTGTTCAGAAAAATACGAGCTTTCCTGAGGTGGTGGTTTTCACCAATCGATTTTTTAGACCCGAAAGCCTCTAATCCCAAACTTTCAGCAAAATCCTTCAGCTGGATCTCGAGATTGCTCGTTTGTACCACGGATACTAGAACACATTCTACCCATTAGAAACACTGTGTACCTAATGGGCGATTCTCTAGAAAGTGAAACTGACATGGTATTTTTGAAAATAATATTGTAGTACTTTTATTGGGTGTATTTTGATAGTAAAATACATAAATTCAATAGTTATGGTAAAAAAAATGTTATTTTTCCACCATATTTTGAAAAAAATGCTTGCAAATTTAAGAAATCTTGTAAGCATCACTGACCCAGAAAAATTACTCCAATTTAAATGTAATTTTTTCATAAAATTATATAACTATTTTAGTGCCTTGTCTTAGAGAAACTCGCCAATAACATAAAATTAATGTTTTATGTTATTGAAGTCACTTTAAAGTAAAATTTTCCAACACACCTCACTGTGTCCCGTGCGTCACTAAAGACATCTACTTTTCTTTCTATTGACTTTAAAAATAGCATTATTATTAATAAAATTTCTGTGCAAAGGTACTTTGTTAAGGTTTATCAGAGAAAAATATAACTGTATTTTTATTTTGAATATGTGTTGTTTTACAAGATTTTTAAAATCTGTCCTGTGCATCACAAAAGGGTAAGTAAGTGCAGTTAAATACAAAGTTGAGATGGAGCTTATCATATGTATTTATCATTACAGTGTACTTAGAATACATAATATAAAAATGAACTTTAAATAAAAATTCAAAATATATTTTTATGTAAAATATTTACTGTGTAACTAGTATTGCTTTGTAATTACTTTGTATTGTACTTTTCAAATAACGTTCATGTTTAAAAAATTTTATTAATACAACACAAAACATAATATGTGCCTTGGAAACAATTAAACTGAGCATTTTATAAACAACTTTGTTTATATAATCTAAAACTTCTTTATGAAATGGTTCTTTATAGTAGGCCTAAGTACATTTTCAAGCTTTTTAAAAAATGTCTATTGGATCAGAAAATTTATAAAACATTCTTTCTCCTTAGAATCGGAGTTCTGGTGGAAAGAATATTTGTAAGATTTGGTTAAAATCTACACATGAAATGTCATTTTCATGTGTAATGAACCTTCTCCGAGAACTGTCCATACACATCAAACACAATGCTCGAAACTTTATCTTCACTGTCCGCAACACACAAAAATACTTATCCTTCGTTTTATTCTAGTATCCGTGGTACGTACAAACAAACATACGTACAAACAAACAAACAGACATTGCTCGTATTAGAGTATAGGATATTTTATTATGTTACTATTACATAAAGCTTACCATTTTAATACCAAATATATGACCATCTCTCTTTCTTTCCTCTCCCCGTCTTAATCTCTCTCCCTCTCTTACACTTACAGTCTTTTAACTCCCACTCTCACAACTTTGTCTGTCTTTCGCCTCTCTATAACTCTCTCCGTCTTTTCCTCATTCCCATTCCTAGAGAATATCCCAGTCTTTCGTTTCTCTCAAATTTACACTTTTTCTCACAAACTCACTCTCCATCTGTTTACCCCATCTCCCTCTCTACTTTTCTATTGATCTGATTGGTACTATAATTTTACTATTAAATAACGCAAACCAACTTAATCATAAACATATGATCATCAACTCCTTCTCTCTTTATTTCTTTCTTTATAAATGTCATTCTCTGTTTCTTTCTACATGCATATGTAAACTCACACTTAACAAGGCCTCTACGCAAGACTTTTTCAAACGCTATACTTCTTTAGGATTAACTATTTTTAAATCTATTAAATTTAAAGCAGTTTGTCGTATGGGCACCATGAAATTATCCTGAATAAATATGGCTTTGCGTACTGATTTCTTTATTGTCTTAAATCCTGTAAAATACTTCTATTCACTTGTAAATATTAACAAATTAGTAACGACGAGGTAATGACAAAGTAAATAATTTTCAAGAAATTTTACTTAGTAGTTCAAATATGTATATGTGTGTACGTATTATTTGACGACACATTTTCATCTATACTAATATTATAAAGAGGTAAAGTTTGTATTTTTGTTTGTTTGTATGTAGGGGGTAATCTCTGACACTACTGAACTGATTGAAAAAATAGTTTTACCAATAAAAAGCTACATTAACCCTGAGTAACATAGGCTATACTTCATTTTGATAAAAACATTTTTTATTTCAATATTTGTAAATTTAGTCGGAAAAAATCTTATGTTAGGCCTATAATGATAAACCAACACATGTATTTTCATTTATTACCATAGCAACCAATTGAATAAAATAACAGATAATATAGCTGTTTTCTCCAATATTTCCATTAACAACTGATTTCAAAATTTGAAGCAATTATTTTTGTATTTCTAGCTTTTAGGTTAGGGTTTTAAAGTGTAGACCTGAACCTTGCTGGTTCTTTTAACCATTATTATAACTGCTGTTATAAAATATAAGAAATAATTTAATTAGAACATCTATATATATAAAAGCGAAATACCACTCACTCACTGACTCACTCAACACGATTTCTCAAAAACTACCGAATGTATTGAAATTAAATTTGGTATGTATCTTCCTCTAGGGTCCTAGGTGCTCGCTAAGAAAGGTTTTCAAAAAATTAAAAATTTTAGGGGGGTTTGGGGATCAAAGTTATTAAAAAACGATTTCTTCAAAACTACCGAACGGATTGGAATGAAATTTGGTATGTAGCTTCCTCTAGGACCATAAGCGCTCGCTAAGAAAGGGTTTAAAAAATTGGAAATTTTGGGGGTGGGGGTTTGGGGGATCAAAGTTATTAAATCACGATTTCTTCAAAACTACCGAACGGATTGGAATGAAATTTGGTATGAAGCTTCCTCTAGGGCCATAAGTGTTCACTAAGAAAGAGTTTAAAAAAATTCGAAATTTGAGGGGGGTTTGGGGTGATCAAAGTTATTAAATCGCGATTTCTTCAAAACTACCGAACGGATTGGATTGACATTTGGTATGTAGCTTCCTCTAGGGCCATAGGTGCTCAGTAAGAAAGGGTATGAAAAATTTCGAAATTTTAGAAGGGGTTTGGGGGGATCAAAGTTACTAAAATCATAATTTCAGATCTTTTATTATTACGACAATAGTGCTTTTATTATTTAAGATCTATATATATATATAAGCCAAATACCACTCACTGACTGAACACTTAAAAAGAATACAATTACGTTAAAAAGACTAAAAATACCAACCACCACTGGCAACGCCGTACGGGTCACCTAGTTTAACTATATTTACCATCTTAGTTTTGAGGTTATTATTAATCCTACACCACTGTTATAAATAAAACCAAACATGTTTTTAGAAGGTTCCATTGGGTATTGGCGTGCGGAACACGCAGGGGTCTCCCCTACTAAAGAATAAAGTGGGTGCCTAAATTGTAAACAAATAATTCGAGGGCCTCACACACCTTCTATTAAACAAGATGTGGCACTGTATTGAACGTACTAAGTAATCCATCCTCAACACTAAGTGATCACGTGGTCACCCACTCATTCATTAAACTGCTCCGAAAGCCATCCAGGACGGAAGAAGACTGCCGGCACGTCAACCACGCTTCTATCTTGTTTTAATTTGGGCTTAAACGTTGCGGTTCCTCTCAAAGTGTCGAGGCGTGGTCGTGGTCGCGTTACAAGGTGTCAGCCGAACTAAATTTAGAAGTATCACGTGACACTTGAGACGAGTACAAATTTGGCAAGGTCGGATAACAGTTCGGTGTGTTATGTACGATGTGTATGAAACTCGATGAGTTATAAAGTTCAATAATTCGACCACGCAGCTGGACCGCTCTCGTGAGTTGAGCAAATTTCCAAAATTAAGTTTATATGCCTTTGTTTTAGGGTTTCAACCAACAATTTCTGAAATAGGTCGACTCACGAAGAAGTTGAACAGCTGTCTGTGTGAACGCAATATATTAGTAGAATTTGTTTGCGCCTAGTGGCCTAGCGAGTTTGCACCACTTGGCTTCGAACCGGGTACTTGTATGGTATTTTACGTTTTGATCGATTTTGGAGGAACCAAACAATTTTGAATGATTTTTTTATAGTTTTTTCTAAAAATATAAATGTAGGATGTTATTCTGCACATTTTGTTTTTTTACGCGACCTTATAGCTCGCTTGGTTCCCCCAGAATCGATCAAAACGTAAAATACCATAGAAGTACCCGGTTCAAAGGCACATGGTGGATTCTACCCTGTGGTTGGCGTGCGAAGCACGCAGTGCATTGTGTATTGAAGATACTCCCAATATCTGGAATGGCGTGCGAACCATTTTGCAGCTATTCATCACCGTCGTGAATAGACCTATTTCCCAAATTTTTGGTTGAAACCTTAAACATAGGCCTATAAACTTAATTTTGGAATTTCGTTCAGCTGCGTGGTCGAATTATTTTATATTTAATACAATTCAAATCTAGCTCAGATACCGTTTAGAAGAGATGTATTGCACTAACTATGAATCCGCGTTCTTCTGGTAAAGAAACCGAAGAAATGCGGGGTTGATTCGCACGCATAGGGTTCCGTACAGTCATCCATTTTTGAAACTGTTGCTTTTTTTAAAAAAAAACCTGAACTAACTAAATTACTATTTGCGAGAGTTCGGTTGAACTACGAGGCCGTTCTATTTTTTCTGTCTAGACCAGGGTAATTTGACCAAATGAATTAATTTTGAAACACAGCTTGGACCGGTATGAGGGTTTTTGCATCCTGTTCAGCAATTTATCAGGAAAAAGTCTACATAGGATGACTGACGGCTCGGACAGAATTGCATAGGGGCTGCATAAAATGCATCCGAAAGTGTATCATTTTTTGAAAATATATATAAAAATCGTGGTTTTTGCGGTCGCTGGTTCCGAACCTGACGCCGATACCCCGGCGTTTTCTCAAGTTGAAAATGTTGGCCTTTAGTACAGCTCTTTTGTAGACGTTGACATTTTCAAACAGCCGCCATTTTGAAACGAATAATTGGATGGAATCAATTATGTTTTCCTGAGATAAATCATTGTTAGGTTAAACTTCATGCAAAGTTTAAACTCAATCAGTCGAACTGTTCTCTAAATATGGATTATGTTGTGAAAAAAGCAAAGTGTTTTCCGCCTATGTTTATATGAACCTTTTTTCTTATTTTTAGCTATAGAATGAGCTACCGAGATATTCCCTCATAGTTATGAACCACGCTGTATAAGAAAGTATTCAATCAATGTAATGCCCATAATTAAAAATACACAGAAAGAGATGACTTATTTAGAACATCTACATATTCACATTCGGACTGTCCTAACCTTTAAAATGACATATTCAGAATAATTTTCCCATCTACAGGGTGTTACAAAAAGGTTGGGCTAACAATTAGAGTGTCTTATAATTTGTAAGAAAAGAGTTTTTCTAGTCCCTAGTTTTGATGGAATTTTCCTTTGAAATTGTTAAGTGGCCGCCATTTTGATATTTATTAACCAATTTTTGCAATTAAAGTGTCATTCGATTTGAAATGAAAAGGGCTTCAAATTTAGTGTCTAGTAAAATTTTGTTTTAGTAGCTGGTTTTCATGGAATTTGACTTTAAAATTTTTAAATGGCAGCCATTTTAAAATTTGACGAGTCTGATCAAAGACATTTTTGGAAAATGTTTACAGCTGTAGAGTTAAAGTGTATACCAGGTTTCATAAAAATTATCCCCAAGGGCTTAAACAAATACAAAATGGCGGATTACGGCTAAACTAAGCCGAAATCGAAAAAATGTTATACAACATTTTCGACTCATTTTTGCATGTAGAATCTATATCTGCATAGTTTGCTACAAAAATAACTAAAAAATTGTTAAATTTAAAAAAATGATGGTTTTAGGCTAATTTTGGTTGTTATACAGTTACCGAAAAATTATGTTTTTAGTTTTTTGTCGATAACTCGGTTATTTTCTAACCTACTCAAACTACAAAAAAGCGTTTTGTCTGTCGTTAAAAAAGGAAAATATTTTGTCTCTTGTATATTTTTTGTAAAGTTAACGGTTTTCACGATATTCCACGTAAAAAATTTGCAACGGCGCCATTTTCAAAATAATGAAAATAAATTCTTTGTGTTTGGTACACTTGTTAATCGTAACATATAAAATGCTTTTTCCAAATTTGAACTCGATATCTTATCTATTTCCAGAGTTACAGTGAGTTTTTGTACAAAAACAAAATGGGGGATTACGGCTAAACTAAGCCGAAATCGAAAAAATGTTATACTACATTTTCGACTTATTTTTGCATGTAGAATCTGAATTTGCATACCCAGACCAACCTTTCTGTAACACCTTGTATATTACTCCAGTAATCTTGCTTCGCGTTTAACATTGCTCTTATGGGAGTTGAAATTCATGAAGGTTGAAATATATATAAACTTTAAGAATAGAAGTGAAATAAAATCCTTTTTTTAAACTCATTTTTAAATAGACTATTGAATCGTTTTGCAGCAACGTGCTTCTGGAAATTACTTCAACAGGTTATAAGTGTTTAAAGACAATGCATACGGATCCTGTATGTTACCACTTTTCATAAAGAAATATTAAAAACTTTATATTTATAAACAGTAAGTTGGTCATCTAAACTATAATTCACAGATGTCGTAGATGTTAAAATTGTATACACTAATATTATAATCAGGTAAAATTTGTTTGTTTGTTTGTATGTAGGGTATAATCTCTGGAACATAGTTTTACTAATAAAAAGATACACTATCCCTGAGTAACATAGGGGGTTTTATTTTGATATAAACATTTTTATTTCAATATTTGTTAATTCAGTCGCTAAAAATCTTAGGTTGTGCCTATACTGATGAACCAACACATGTATTTACATTTGCTACCATAGCAATCAATAGAATAAAATAACAGATTAAAACACAGCTGTTTGCTCTAATATTTCCATTAACACCTGATTTCAAACTTTGAAGCAATCATTTGTATATCTAACTTTTAGGTTAGGTTTATTAAAATGTAAACCTGAGCCTTGCTGGTTCTTTTAACCTTTATTATAACTGCTGTTATAAAATATACGAAATAATTTGATTTGAACATTTAACAATATTTACCATCTTAGCTTTGTGGTTTAATCCTACACCTTTATTATAAAGAAAACATAACATGATTATGTGTATAGAAGGTTTTAACCGGGTTGGCGTTAAATAACTCAGGGTTTTCCGCAGGTTTTAACGCAGGGGTTTCCCCTAGTAAATAATTAAAAGTAAAGCTCCTAATTTCAATAAATTCAAACGGATACGATACTACGCTTACTATGGAAGTTTGAATTTTATTCTTCAACTCCTATGTTTTCCATCCCTTGAGATAATTTTATTGTTGGTGTTATGAAAAAAAAACTTTAAACAGATTTCATATTAGGGAGCTGTATATTCGTTTTCCCGTTTTTCAAAACCCCTCTATTTCTAACGCCCAATTTCAATTTCGCCCACTAAGAAATTTTTTTCCAAAAATCGCACCATGGTAACGTCTGCAGAGGTAATTTCTTTGAAATCTATTAAAAAAAAAAAATCCAGACAGCTACTTCTGCGGTTTTATAAATGTACACAAATTGCAAGTTATTTACTTAAATAAACTAGATCTATCCGGCTGGGATCTTGTAAAAGTCTTTCAAAGACCTTAGACAGAGAGGGAACTATGTAGGCCTGGTGAGTCATTCACTGATAAGACTGAACTGTTTACTGGCTACGAGTTCTAGAAGATTCCAACATTATTCATTACATTTTAAAATAACACGAACTGTATGTTTCGATTTGATGTTTTTTTTTTTGTGTTTTATAAAATACTAGCTGGCCCGACCCGGCTTTGCACGGATAGACAAATCAAAGTTAAATGTATATTAACAAAAAATATACTATTTCAATAAATATATTACACTATGTATTTCTTATGGGGATTTTTAGTAACTTAGACCCCCCAAACCTCCCCTAAAATTTACATTAAAAAAAAAAAACTCTTTCTTATCGAGCACCTAGGGCCCTAGACTAAGCTACATAATAAATTTCATTCCAATCAGTTCGGAGTTTCTTTTAAATAACTTTGACCCCTCAAAACCCCTAAAATTTCGAATTTTTTAAAACCCTTTCTTAGCGAGTACCTAGGGCCCTAGAGGAAGCTACATACCAAATGTCATTCCAATCCGTTCGATGGTTTTTTGTAGTAACTTTGACCCCCAAACCTCTCCTAAAATTTCGAATTTTTTGAAAAACTTTCTTAGCGAGCACCTAGGGGAAGCTAAATACCAAATTTCATTCCAATCCGTTCGATAGGTTTTGATAAATCGTGATTTAGTAACTTCGACCCCCCAAAACCCCCCTAAAATTTCGAATTTTCGGAAACCCTTTCTTAGTGCGCGTCTAGAGTCTATAAAGAGTATTAGTGCCAAATTTCATGTTTGTATGCCTCGTGGGTTTAGAGAAACTGTGATGAGTCAATGGTATTTGGTTTTTATAAGTATAGATAATGAATTATTACATGAAAAAGTATTGTTGGCACGTCTGCGGACAGAGGTTTCCTATACAAAAAGAATCATTGATAACTTTATAATGTACGCCTACGTTAAATTATTTAGCTCAGAGTTTGATTGCGAAGCATGCATGGGTATTCATTAGTTTAAATTAAAGCTGTAAAAATATACATTTTCAACTATTTTGTTTGATTAATTTTCCTATACAATCCATTCAATTCTTTACTTATTATATTATTATTTTTCTTTCTTTGGCTTGGTAAACAGTATAATATTTTAAGCAACAATAACTAACAAAGCCATAATGTATCGATAGTAAAAACTACGAAAAAAAAACACACAATTCCAAGTAACATACAACGGGATTGGCGTGTGGAGCACGCAGTGGTTTCCCCTAGTCTTATATATATATGCTTTGCAGGACTTTAAACATCGGGACGCTTTTGTTATTTACTGTTTATGCGTTTGCATTTGGCGAAAATCAAACATAAGAGTGACTTTACTCGAGCGTCCTAGCAGTGCAATAGCATACATACATCCTTCTCAAGGTTGACTGCGTACTTTGCATTTATCCTTTATGAATACACCGCCAGAGCAAGACATACCACGGTAGTACAGTAATCTCTCCTAGAGAGTATCGCAACAATAGACGAGAACACCTCTCATTCTTTTCCAAATTTGGATCTGTGTCAAGGAGATTAAAGTTCATCGTGCTACTGACTTCGGTTGTTATTATTTAAACAATAGGCTACATGGGCGTCATTCATTTCTTTTGAGTTCCAGTCGCGCAGCATACCGGTCTTGGATTTTCCGATGGAAGTAATATTGGTTTTCCTCTTGGAGTTCCTGTAGCAAATGTATTTTTTTACTAAGTATCTAAAAATAAATAACATCTTTAAATAGTATGCTTTTCGAATTTACATCCTATATTTTTCAATTAAAAATTAAAAAAAAGGTACCAGGAACCTGCACATACTTTCTCACAAACATATTTTAATTATTAAACAGATTCACTGCGACTTCGTAATTGTAGAGGGGTAGGAGAGGAGATTTATTAAAGTAGATTAACTGATAAATATTATTATTACTATCTAAAGAGAAAACTATTCGATTGATTTCGAACAAATTTGCACCAAACACAGCTTAGGCCTGTAGGCCTATAGATGCACGAAAAAAAGGTTTTGATTTTTTTTTAAACAACCCCCTTTATGGGTAAAAAGCCCCCCCAAAATCAGTTATTATTATTATTATTATTAGCTAAACGAGAATTTTTAGAAATATGCGGTTTTTTTGCATATGGTAGGCTACAAATAAGTCGAATTTTATCAAAAATCGTTAGAGCCGTTTTTTTATAAAAAAAATAATAACTGATTTTGTGGGTTTTTTTTGCCAAAAATGGTGTTGTTCTTCAAAATTTTCAAACCCGTTTTTCGTGCATCCGTACAGGCCTACTTGACATGTCTGGTGCAAATTTGTTTGAAATCGATCGAATAGTTTTCGCTCTAGCTTCATATACATACAGACATTACTCAGGGGGTCCCAAAACGGATATTTCCACAAAAATCTCAACATCGATTTTTTTTGCGATCACTATACTTTCTGTATACAAAGTGTAGTGAGAAAGTAAAAATTAAAAAAGAAAGAAAGTAGTCGTGGGACTGTCGACAAAAGTAAAAACTCTCATAATATAAATCGTTGTCTATATTGATGTAATCCGAAATTATATCATAAATTTTATCTTGTCCCATTTAAAATTGAAATCTAAAAATTAACATAAACACGATTGTCTATAGTCAAATAATAATAACATAATTTTAGGTTAGGTTTATACTGAACCAACACACGTTTCTTTAATGAATTTACTTCATTACCATAGCAACCAATTTAGCTAATTTAGATGTTTAAAAAAATGAGAAAGTACTATGACCATTTAAGAGGTATTACCAAAGAAACTATTTCAACAAAACTTATAAAATGAGGAAGCGTAATGTCTATTTCAGAGGTATTACCAAGTAAATTATTTTAACACAACGTACAAAATGAGGAAGCACATTGTCAATTTCATCGGTGCGTGCTGTGACTAAACTAACCCATACAGCTATTGAATTAACCCATTCATAATTTTTTTCTTATTTTGTATGTGTAATACAGCGTTACACTACACGCATGTAAAATACAATGGGTACGGTACGGTGAGCGAGATTTCATTCGAATACCCACGCAAAAAGTGCCGAACGCGCAATAAGAAGTTTTCACTTCAATAATTCGCAGCTGAACCGCTGGTGTGAATTGGTAATACCAACAATTTAATTAAAAGTAGATTATTTAAATACTACGCACTGGTGAAATTACAACGCATCCCGCATTACAATTATCGGGGTCGGTCTTGTCTATTTCAATCTCTGTCTTACATTATGTGGGGCGTTACCGCTACCCACCCACCCCCACCCTACTTATTCCCAAGTGCCTTTAACATTACCAAAAGTTATTTCCGTTAAACCATCAGCATATACAATAATCTGTTTGCATTGGCTTCGCCGTTAGTTGGCGAGCGAAGCGAGCGGTTAATAAGTTTTCTTTTTTTTCAGAATATCAAAATGATGTCTTCCTATGTTTTTTATTAGCGAATTTCCATAGGAAAAATGAGCTATTGCAGTGGCCCTTATGGTGAGACCCAAGGTCGGGAGTAGCAAATGAGCACCGATCATGGTCTCCAGAACACGTCTAGGGGTGTCATTAGAAATCATATGTATATATGTGTTCGCACTCTAGCGGCCGCATTATAAGTCCGATTTGGTTCAAATTTGGTACACAAGTTGGCTGTGTTTACGTCGCTCGGACGAGTTCGTTAGCCAAAAAAATCCAGCAATCGGAAGCACGTTTTTTGACTAGAAGTGGCAATTTTTTTTAGATTTTTACTATTAGAATTAATGTTTTTTGGAGTTCTTTCTACAAATATAAATGTAGGATGTTATTCTGCACATTTTGTTTTTTTCGTGATCTTAAAGCTCGCTTGGTTCCCCCAAAATCGATCAAAACGTAAAATACCATAAAAGTACCCGGTTCAAAGCCATGTGGTGGATTCTACCGCGGGGTTGGCTGCGAAGCACGCGATGGATTGTGCGTTGAAGATACTCCCAATATGCGGAATGGGGTGCGAACCATTTTGCAGCTATTCAACACCGTCGTGAATCGATCTATTTCCCAAATTGTTGGTTGAAACCCTAAAACATAGGCCTGTAAATTTTGGAAATTTTCTCAACTCACGTCGGCGGTTCAGCTGCGTGGTCGAATTATTTCGTCTTTCCCCTACTTTTAGTAACGAAGCCGAATTTCAGTTTCCCACCAAGTCCCACTGTGAACCGTGTCTCTTCACGACGCGACACGACCTGTCCGACCACTCCAGTCTTCGATGAAAGCATTAGCAACACTATGCGACCACCGCACTAATATTTACTTTGATTTCACACTGCATTCTGTTGAAGCCGTGTCAACTCTATTTTTAAATAGTGGCATTAAGAGTCATCCCGGTGCTTGGTTCAAGTTGTATTGGCGCGTGGATTCTGTTCAACTGGCAATTGAGAACTTGAGCTGTGAAATAAAAATATTTTTTTTTTTTAAGAAAATTGACTGTCATTTATTTGCATACTAGGGGCACTGCGGTGACATGGTGATTTCAATGCAAACTACAAAATCTCTAATTTTGTTCACAATTTCTACATTTTCTACATTGTTTAATAGGAATTTTTAAGGAAATGATGGTTGATTAGGACAGAAGCACTTGGAGCTAAGTTGGGTCTTGGGGATAGCTGTGACCTGTACATAATGTAAGACATTCTATCGAAATAGACACGAAATATCTCCAAACTTTGTCCAGAAAATCCAAATTTTTGTTCATAATTAGCGAATTTCCATAGGAAAACTGAGCTATTGCAGCGGCCCTTATGGTAAGACCCAAGGTCGGGAGTAGCAAATGAGCTCCGATCATGGTCCCCAGAACACGTTTTGGGGTGTCATTAAAAATCATATATATATAATATGTATATATGTGTTCCCACTCTAGGGGCCGCATTTTAAGTCCGATTTGGTTCAAATTTTTTACACATGTTGGTTGGCTACGTCGCTCGGACGAGTTCGATAGCCAAAAAAATCCAACAATCGAAAGCACGTTTTTTGACCTAACTATTTTTTAAGATTTTTCCTACGAGAATGATTTGGTTTTTTAGTTTTTTGTACAAATATAAATGTAGGATGTTATTCTGCACATTTTGTTTTATTACGCGACCTTATAGCTAGCTTGGTTCCCCCAAAATCGATTAAAACGTAAAATACCATAGAAATACCCAGTTCAAAGCCATGTGGCGGATTCTACCGTGTGGTTGGTGTGCGAAGCACACAATGCTTTTTTGTTTAAGACACTCTCAACACGGGGGTTGGCGTGCGAAGCACGCAATGTTTTGTGAGTTGAAGATGCTCCAAATATTCGGAATGGCGTGCGAACAATTTTGCAGCTTTTCAGCACCGTCGTGAATAGACCTATTTCCCAAATTGTTGGTTGGAACCCTAAAACATAGGCCTACAAACTTAATTTTAGAAATTTGCTTAACTCACGTCAGCGGTTCAGCTACCTGGTCGAATTATCTACCTTTTTACCGCGTTAAAGCACGACCATTTCGCTTTCAAAATAATTAAAATTCGTTTCTTCACTATTAAGCTACTCCAAGAGCCGCAAATTGTTTCTTTAAGAGTTGTTAGTTTTGGGGAGAAATGTGTCTGCAAAGATTATAAATTGGTAATTAAAAGTTAATGGTAAACATTTACAAAAAACATACTACAATAAACAAAACCAAACTCCAGACGCCACTAGAATGCAAAGTACGAAGGAACCCAGTCGTGTCGTCCGGCTTACGTAGGTTTGCGGACAGACGTAATTTCGATAATTATGCATCTCAATGTTTTATTTTATATTCCAGCCGCACGGTATTTAATACAAGACAACCTGTTTACAAGTCCCGAAAAGAGTATTAAAAACAAAACGGAATCATCGAATATTTTACATCTTCTCTCCGCGTGTAAGCGTGTGGGACCGCGCGTACAAGTCTCCGCGCGATAAATCAATCACGCAGATTGTATCTCATTAGAAATTCTAATTAATGCGACAATTACCTTGATCTTAAAAACATGTTTCGATATTAATTGTATTCAAGACGCTTTGAACGGGGATTGTGAATAGAGCGCGTGCTGCGCTCTCGAGTCGAGTGCTGGAACTAACACAGTTGTAATCGTTTCCAAACAGACGAGGCGCATTGTTATGCAAAGCGGGCGAATGTTTGGTCTCCGAGTACGGTTCACAGTTGGGCATGACTAGGGTACTCTGGCACGGGCAGTTTGAAGTATACAGTAAGTAAATGCTGGAGAATGACTGGATTTAGAAAAGTGTGACGCTTTTGACTAAAAACCAACGCCCCAGTAGAGTAGACGCACTTCTCGTCTTTAACGTTTGACTTGGCAACACTTCTCAGCCGTGGAAAACGGTAACCCTGCGAATACCATTGTCTACTAATTTCCAGATTTCCGCATCAAGTAATGCATGGAGCACAGTGAACGGCGTTAACTTTTAAAACGCCTTCTAAATGCTATTGCATTAGTAGGACGTTAGAGCGCGACTGGAAGCATTACTAGAAAAATATGTTTACTAATGGTGGTTCGATGTTTGATTTTCTTTATAGAACAGTGAGCTTACCTGTAGACTGTAATTTAGGCCTATAATCTTTAGATAGCAAAAGTCGACAATTTTACATTTTGTACATTTTGACAAAGTAATATTTTACATTGTTTTATTTTACTGTAACTTATTATTACTAATTTAATTATAAAATTTAGCTTCATATTACAACAATGGAGGTCATACGTTAATGGATAATCTATTCCTTACAGAGTAGTTTCTTCCAGGCCAGATGGCCAATGCTTATTCTACTCTTTTTCTTTAATTGTACATGACACGATTCACTGGGGTTTGAGGTGAGGAACAGAGTCATGTTTCAAACAATTGGCGCAGGTTCAAATCATATATATTTATTAAAAAAAGAATATAACACGGATATGAGCAAACCGGAAACTTTTGGAACCTCCTGTGAAATTCAAGCAGCATCCGAAATATTTTTTATCAATTTCAGGTGTATAGAGAGGGTTATTTGTTGTTTGAGAGTTTTGGCGAACCGGTTGAGGGAGTAGGGAGGCTAAGGTTTACTGGGGAACGGACGAGATGCCACTTTGATGTTCTCATTCCTCTCACACCTTCTTTACCTAACAACTCAATGGATATTAGTGTGGATGAAATACAGTCAGCTTCCCAATCCCAGGTTTCAGACGATGGTCTCCAAATTTCTGAACTTCCAACTATGTCAGAACAGTGTACATCATCATCTGATGCAGTTCGGTCACATCCAGAACATATACCAAAAACAGAAGGGAAAAAGACGAAAGCGTTTTTCTAATACAAATCGCGTAAAAGCACATAGGCAAGCGGTAAAACAACCACTGTCTCAAAATACGCACAGAATTAGCTAAAATACTGTAAGAAGTAACATTTGCTGTAGGTAATTATATTACTGCAATAGCGAACATTGTCCTGGCAGCTAATAGTATATATAGACAAGTAAGCGCGTGGAGAGGGAATAGACGATACATTATATATTATAATACGTTATTATAATATTATAATAATTATCCCTGACATATTGAATTATTCTTAGAATTCTATGTAGAGTGCATACACTAATACCTCACTCAAAATCATTAGTTACTAAATAAATACTGCTTACATTATAATGATCACTAATTTTCGCATAATTATTATTATTATTTTTACATAATCAAATTATAATTATAATAATATTATTACATTTTAATTATGCAATTTCAAAATGTGATATAATATTTTTTGACAATATATTAACTTGTGTAATTTGTTGACCTTTATTCTCCTCTAATATTAATACTGATAAACATATAAATCGACCATAGAAGTTATCACTTTCAACGTGTGGTCTTAAGCACACCCAATGATTTTTTTATATTGTTCGCCTTCTTCATTGACTAGGTGAAATTTTATTGTCGTCATAACACATGTGCTATATTTAACTCTGTGGTTATATGGCAGAAGCAGATATGTCACTTTTTGACCATTATGGGTTATTAATGTCATATCATCAATAATGGGCTAGAGAACAATCTGGTAAAAGCAGATATGTCTTTTTTTGGTTTAAAACCTTTAAAACATTGCATGACACTATGATATATGTCACTTTAACAATAAGAGAACATGGCAGAAAAGCATATGTCTGACATATATTATTCTGCCAACCATTTATTTTATGGCAAACAAATATATGTTTCACATGTCTATTTCTGACAAATATATTTGTGTGGCATTACAGTATATGTCAGAGATGTCTGGTTTTGCCTTAAAACAGCTGATTCCTATTCTAACATATTGGTTGCTTGTCTAGTGTTTCGTGTATGGTTGTAAATTTATTGAGCATAATAAAATTATTGAATTTCATTAATAATTTTATGTTATATTAACAAAATGAATAGATTAACATCTAATATTGCTGTCAATTCAAGAACTCAAAGGATAATAGACTTAGCCAAAGACAAAATAGATGATTCTAACATTACAAATTGTAAGTAGTACCAATTATTTTAGGTTAGTTTAATATTTTAATGATATTCAAATTGTTTGTGTGTATATTAGTAATTTTTTATTCATAATAGTATTCATGGTATAATAATGCAATGCTTTGCCTAATAAGCACAGTAGTTCCTATTGGTTAATGGGAAAGTTAAATAATAATTTTATTTTGTTACTGAATCAGGTATTCTAGCTAAAACAATGAAAATCACAATTTAAAACTAGGCCTGGACCTAAATTAACTATGCCTACTTTATAAAAGTGGACGAATCTCGTATTTTGTATTAGTATCCCTAAACATTTTTAACGTGTGTACTGTATAAATAAATGTAGGCCTAAATAAATCTTAGTGTAAGGAGTGAGCAAATGGATTAGTATTGTATGAATTATGTTTTGTGACAATAATGTGGTACATTCTTCTGAAATAATTTGAACTGTAGTATATTTAAATTTCTAGCTGATCTTTCATATAATATTAATACGTAAATAATATTACTTCTACTAGCAGTATACATAATGTTTAATATAGGTTTAATACCAGATTAACTTTTGCTTTGCCTACTAAAAAAACAGGTTTTCTAATATGTTAAGTTACTATTATTTACAAATTTATACTAGATTCAAGTTGCTAAACTTGTGCAGTAGGTGAATTACATAGGAGGATTAGTTTTTAGTGTATCATTATAATTAATAAATTAAAGTAAGGATAGGCTACAAATAAATGTATGAAACTAATTTCTGTGTTTTTTATTACAGATGCTGAAAACATTGCAGGAGCAAACAATATGGTAGCTGGTAATGAAAAGATAATTATTGAATGGGTTGATGAAATAGTACCTTCAGAAGATGTTTTAACAGCTATAATACCAAGTGTAGAAAATTTAAATTATGATACTTTGAATTGTGTTACTAATAATTATTTATCAGTAGACAATAATGAAGTTTTGACTCAAGTACCATTCGTTATTCAGTTAACAAATGAGGAGGTTATAAGTGATGTGTCACACCAAGAAAAGTCTAACATAAATAATATTTCTTTACCAAACATTAGTCATTCTACACTACCAAACTGTGAAAGTACCCTTAATGACGATTCAAGGTCCTACATGGATTTAGATGATAGTCTGTTATATAAAGAACAATACATTTCCTATAACGAAACATCTGGGCCTAACGATAGTGACTATGTTCCTTCATTACTTGAGAGCTCTGATGATGAAGAACCCTTGAAAAAACGACAGTGTAATCATAATAATGTATCGCAAAATAACCATCAAGAAAATATTAGTGGTAACACTGCTGAAGAAATTACGGATAACAACAATACTATGACAACATCAATTGCAAAGATTAAATTTAAAAGAAAAGTAATGAAAGAAAGAAAAGACAAAGGAGAAGAGTATATAACAAGAAAGGGAATCTTGAAGAAGAAAAAAGAGATGGTATATATTGATAGTAGAGGGTACCCCACCTGAGAACCAAAGGGGAGGGGGGCCAAACGCGCGACTCTAAACCCTTGGGTGAGTGTGGGGGTGGACCTTGGGTGAGTGTGGAGTGGGCGTGGGGGTGTGGGTGGGTGTGGGGGGTGGGGGTGGGCGTGGAGTGGTGGCGGGAACGCTATTTTCCTAACCTAGATTAGATGACACTGTATTGGCTAGAATATAAAGATTAGATGACACTGTATTGGCTAGAATATAATTTTATTATTGTCTTTTTATACATGGAATTAAAGAAAAACTTTTAAATAATCAACTATACATTTTCTACACAATGGACATTTGTTAACCTGAGTAACGCAGTCGTTGCAGAATACGTGCCCACATGGGACAACAGCGACGTGTTTTTTGTTAATTAGGCACACAGGGCACGAAGAGTGAACGCTTGCAGACTTATCGTCGGAGGTAGGAGCAATGGATGTAGAATCATTGGAGGTAGAAGCTGCAGAAACATCGGAGGTAGA
>JAGFPH010001943.1:16962-37500 GCA_018207615.1 Philaenus spumarius
ACTCAATGTAATGTGTACAAAAGGAATAACAGAAGATTGTACACAATAAAATTATTTAAAGTCCCTAAATATATTTACCTCTAAAAGATTAGGCTCACATTTTATCGAACAGTCATGACCCAGAACAGCTTCTACTTTAGGCACAAGTTCTGGTATTAGTGCTTTAGGGAAATACAAGTTCTCAGTTCCTTCAATTTCCTGGAATTTATTAAACACAATTTTACAACCATCTAGGTACTTACTCATATTAATAGACATAAAGAACAAAATTAAATGTAAAAACACTAATAGCATAGCCTGCAGTTGAAAGATATTTTAAATAATATATCAAATATAAAACAATTTTATATAAAAAAACTTAAATATTATTAAATAATAAATGTGTATATGTTCTAATTCCATAAGTCAAATCTGTCCTATCCAAATTCAAACTGATTTTTTGGGGTGTTTTTTTGCCAAAAAGGGGGTTTTTTTTCAAAAAAATTTTAAACCGTTTTTCGTGCATCTATACAGGCATACTTGACATGTCTGGTGCAAATTTGTTTGAAATCAATCGAATAGTTTTCACTCTAGCTTTGTATATATACAGACAGACATTTTGTAAAAACTACTTTTTCGGACTCAGGGGGTCCCAAAACGGATATTTCCACAAAAATCTCAACATCGATTTTTTTTGTGATCACTATACTTCTCTGTACTATAGTATAGTGAGAAAGTAAAATTACAAATTCCACCTAACTTAAATAATTAAATTGTCTGCAGCTTGTTAATTACTAAGATAATTTGAACTGGCCTGTTTAACAGATTCAGTTCTGGTTCAACTTTTGGGGCAAATTAACCACATGAAATAGTTTACGAAACCGACCACCGCATTTCTTCAAAACGACATTATCATCTGAAGTGTACATTTTATTTTTTTTAAGCAATAGCATTAAATATTTGTCATTAAACCCATAAACTATTAATTTTTGTGTAGGGAAGAACGATATTGTAAACTAGCTTTGATTAAATTTTTTCTTTTATTATAATTTAGAAGTACATCTTCAAGAAAGGTTAACCGATTAATTATTTATACATAACTTGGGCGGTGTCTGCTTTCCGTTTTCAAGAGACAAAAATTTGGAAATTCTTTTTTAATATTATTTAGTTCTAGACGAATATAAATTGTATTTATGTTCAAATAAAATAAGAAATGGACTCACATACATTTTTGTTTTTAACTCACACAATGCAATTATTGACATATGTAATGTGCTGCCTCCTTGCGAGCCGTTTACAAAACAAATTTATTAATAATTAAAAAAAAAATGAAATTTTGACAAGTTTTCTCTAAGTTGAAAAAATAACCTTTTTCTTTGTAACAATTACTTATGCTCTCATATCTTCAATTTAAATAACTTACTATATTTATTAATTATTTTTTAATTCAATGAACCATTATTCTCTTAACCATAACAAAAACAATCAAACATAACCCCAAAATTGAAAATACGATATAGCATCATCAGATCTGTGCTTGTCACAGCTGACGATTAAATCTTTGTTACATATGTTCGATTTAACATCTGTGCGTACAGTTGGTAAGCTACGGGGCAGCTTGTCCTAGAAGCATGAAATCTGTGTTCTACAGACAGAGACCATGCCGCCAGAATTCGCCGCTGCGGCCACACAACTGACGCCATTTTGTTTCACCTTAACACTACACTGAATTTATTCTCTTTTTTTAGGTTCATATTTACCATGAAGTACTTTACCAGGAAGGGAAAGGACTCAAATCAAGGAAACATAATAGTTGGCATTTAGATTTACTCCTCCATTACTAAACTGATTCAATTACACAACAAAAATAAATGACCTGGCAAACCATATTTAAAAGACATAACCCAATCATTCATTCACTCATCCAAAAATCCAAATTCCAACATACAAAAAATTATATCTTATTCACAATATTTATGAATGCAGACCCCTTTAAATTACTCATTTAAAATTATTTACTTACGTTCGTTTTTATCAATTTTATGAATTTATAGTGCACTTTCAAAACTTACGAAACAAAGAATGAATTTACTTTAACACAATATTTTTTTCAATTGTGCAAAATCTTTATTTAAACAGTTTTATAGTTAGTTAATGTTTATCCTCATTTTTACACTGTTCTTACTTTATGGATGCACTGATATAATTCACTCCGAAACACTGTTTAGATTTTTGCAAGTCACCATCTCTGATCGGCCATTTCTATACTTTCTTAAGGCACGCTCGCCTTTGAAATTTACTAAGTCGATAACTTCGACTAATGATGTCCGATTTTCACCGTTTTACATTTTATCGTGAATTCACTATCTCTACTATCGTTTAACAGTACTTAAATCATATTTCCTACAGAAATACCGCAGACTCCATACTTATGGAAGCCTTGCACTCCACACACCAAAAACAGGTCTGTACTGCTCGATGACTGTTCAACAAGTGAGACCGATGCTTTGTCCAAAATTGCGATATAATGCGCAGTGACGTCTTCTCACGTGATTGATCTCTACCAATCATAGATGTCTTCTTATTTTATCTTGAACTTGTTTCGAGGCTAAATGTCTGTTTTACTCTATTCTGCACCCCGATGTTGAGGCTATTTTCTTATGAAGTTTTATCTTTACATTCAAAACCTATCTAAATTCTTTGTTTCTTATAACTTATGATTTTTCTTTTTTAAACAATTTCTCATGAATTAATTATGATAAAATAAACTTGTCTGCATTCCCCTTTGGATTTCTACGTTAATTATTTTTATAAATGTGATTTTTAATTTAGCCTAATTCATCTAAAATTTGCAATACTCCTCCCTTTACGTTACACCCTTTTTATGTTATATTAATTCCCTGAAACTCACATATATTACACATATACCAAGAATTAATATATAACCGAATATTTAGGAATTCATTTGTTTTAATGCAAATAAATTTAATTTAATTTAAAATTTATACTTTTGTTTACTTTGACTCCCTAGCTTGAGGTTCCTGGTTTCAATCTATGTGAAGACCATGGAAGTTTGTGTAGTAAGAATAGTTTAAAGCCATTGAATAGACTTGTCTTGGCCACCATTTTGAGTTAAATCTCTTCTGAACAATAAAACTAAAGTATATAATCTAATTTGTTATAATATAATACACCTAATTAACTTAAGCTTTTCCTTATAACAGACAAGAAATGTTTTAATGTATGTGATCTGTGTAAATGTGTATACCGGGTGTCCCACGAAGAGGTCCCTATTTTTGAATTAATATATTAGATGCACCGAACACTCTACAAACCTGAAACTCAACAGTCCTAACATACACATATGTAAAAGAAATACACCTGAGTATCAGTTAATTCTGACACATTAGGACAAAATGGTGGGATATCAAAGAAATAGTACCTTTTCGTTAAAATAGTTTTATTTGCTTAAGTGTTACAACATAATTATTGAATTTTAACGATGTTACTAAGCACTAAACAACGTTAGGGAATTAGATATAAGTAACTCATAAATAAATTAAATCTATTTGATCCATAAACCTTATTCAAACTGATGTCCATCGATCGCAATGCACTGATGACAACGAAATAGAAAACAGTCATACGCTTTGCTGAACAACTCTCGAGGTATCAACAACAGTTCCTCTTCGATCAACCTCATTAGTTCATCGTCTGTCGCAATGTTATGACAATAAACCTTCTCCTTCAAAAAGCCCCACAGAAAAAAAGTCACAAACAGTCAAGTCTGGAGACCTTGGGGGCCAGTCCATGAAGCTGCTGCCACGACCTATCCAACGGTTAGGAAGATTTTGGTCCAAAACTGCTTTGGCCACATTAGCATAATGCGGAGGAGCTCCATCCTGTTGGAAAAAAACGTCTTTCATCTCAGGCTGAGAAAGATGAGGAACTATGTGATTGCTTAAAACTGATGCATACCTTTCTCCAGTCATTGTTTGTCGGGATATGTCATACAACAAAACACCATCCTTGGTAACAGCAGCCCAAACTGTTATACCTGTTGATTTTAATTTCTCTTCTTGTAAGATATGCGGATTTTTTGTGTTATAGTAATGACAATTATGCCTGTTTACAGTTCCTGTTCGATAAAATGTCGCTTCATCTGAAAACACGATTCCTTCATGCCATTTGCTATCTACGTCAGTCTTTTCAATTATTTTCGAACAAAATTCCAATCGTCTGTCAGGATCATCTACAAGCAGTCCGTGAACTAAATGAGTTTTATAATGTTTGATTTTGTTCTTTTTGGCATACCTTTGGACAGATGACTTCGGTATCCCTGTAGCAGATTCCACCTTTCTTACTGAATTAGGCGTATTTGGAGATTCCATGAAAGCAGCTCATACGATTTCTTCATTTTCTATGTTGGAGGATCTATGGTATTTTTTTTTTTTTTTGTATTGACCCCGTTTCTAGTAGGATAGTCTTCCACTTACGAATAGATTTCCTTGACGGTGGAACTACATCTGGGTACCTTTCCCTAAAACACCTTATTGCTTCATAATCATTTTCAAAGGCAATAGCCCAGGAACAACATTTCACTTTTTGCTCAGTTGAAAACGGCATGGTACATAAGACACTTTACAATGCAACTTAATAACAAATGCCAATGTTTATTACCAAATATGTTCATTGTTGTGGATACACGCAGTCAGCTGAAAGATTTAAAATAGTCTAAACAGCTGTAACTGTTCCTATTCTAAATAAAAGTAGGTTTACCCTTAAAATACGATTGCTGATTTTGTTGTTTTTTGTTTTTCCGCCATTTTGTTTGGATCAGTCAGAATTAACTGATACTCAGGGGTATTTCTTTTACATATGTGTTAGTCACGACTGTAGAATTTCAAGCTCTATACGTCTGTCATATCAATTCAAAAATAGGGACCTCTTTGTGGGACACCCGGTATATGTTTTGTTTAGGTTGTAAGTAGTATGTCTGATTTGGGACTGCACGGGACGTCAAACTCCTATTAATAGGTGCAGCTAATAGATACCTGTAACTTAACATCTCCTTCACATTCAATTTGGCAATCATGGTTCAGTTCATCTTCTGCTTTGGGTAAAAGATTTGGCTTTATATCTTGACTTACTTCTTACTTCTTAAGGCGAGCTTCCAGTGCTTTCCGCTCCGATGGCTCGATGTCTCCGGTATAACAGTGCCGCACTCTGCCAAAACTTGCTGTCCGATAGAATATTCGTCAGGGTGGCCTCTTCACCAAGTTTCACTTTTAATATTTCTCGCTCCCTAAGGAAGTGGGAGCACTGGAGGAGAATGTGTTCCAGACTTTCTTCCACCAACATGCAGACGCCACACAGATCGCTATTAGATAATTTAAAACGGTGTAGATATTTGTTTGTGACAATATGACCCGTGCGAGCTCTTGCCGCAAATGAAGACACGAATCGAGGAATTGATCTGTGTAAACGGGGATCACTTGGAGTACGCTGAAGAGCGTAAAAGGCTCGTCCAGAGTCGCAGTGCTGCCATCGCTGGTTCCATGTAGTTTCAAGCCAGTTTTCAGCCGCTCTCTTGCACTGCAGTAGTGAAAAACATGCTTCAGGTGCAGGGCCCATGTTACATGCGGTGCTGGCCAACGCATCAGCTTTTTCATTGCCTGGTATACCACAGTGGCTCGGGATCCACTGCAACACAATGTTCTTTTCCTTCAGATTTGCTAACAGGTCATGGATTTCTGATATGCGGAAAAAGTAATCGTTTGCTTGACTGGCCTGGATGGCTTGAAGGGCAGATCTGGAATCTGTGAGGATGCAGATGTTTATCTGCTCCACAGTTCGGCAGAACTGCAGTGCAGCACTCAAAGCCAACAGTTCAGCATTCATGCTGGAGGATGCATCACATGGGAACAAGAAGATCTCTTGCATATTTGGGCAGTAAAACGCCGCTCCTCCTCTTCCATTTGCTTTGTCAACCGACCCGTCCGTGTAAATCAGCAGATATGACTCATATCTCTCACGAATCATCTCTATTGATACCGATTTAAGAAGCATAGGTGACTCTTGCTTTGTCAATGAGCCAGGAATGTCCAGGATTGCCTGGATTTTGGGTCTCAGCCATGGTGGATGTTTCAAAGTCGTTGGAATAGTCTGTGGTCTCAAACATTCAAGTTCAGGACTTGGTTTATTTCTGCAGTTGTAGAACGACTGACGAACGCTATTGTATCTGTCCGCAACAGAGTCATGCAAGGTAGGCGTGGCCAAAATTTGGAAATGCTTCTTGATTTGGAGCATCCGGATGTACAAGTCCAGTGGTGCAATCGCGAGCTCAATCTCCATCGCTTGGCAGCTTGTAGTCTTTGGGCATCCCAGGCAGATCCGAAGTGCACAATTCTGCATAAGTTGTAGTTTTTTAATATGAGTTTCAGCTGCGCCACCCCACACCTCACAGGCATAAAGCATTTTTGATCTTACAAATGAGATATAGAACTGTCTCAGCATAAATGTGTCAGCTCCCCAGACTCTGCCTGAGATGACTTTTAGAGCATTTATCCTGCTGGCGCTTTTTTCGACAATTGAGCTGATATGGGCGTTCCAGAGAAGCTTCGGATCCAGCTTGATTCCCAGTAGCGTAGGATGTTTGTTATATGGAATTTCGATGTTATTCATAAAAACGAGTGGCTTATAGTTCTTATGTGTGTACCGTTTTGAGAAGAAACAGACTTCTGTCTTTGTAGAAGAAATGGTTAACCCCCATTTCTTACACCATTCGATAGTGTTTTCTAAAGCTTCTTGTACACTGCTAGTCGCCAAGGCTGGTTCCCGGGCAGTGGCCCATATGGTGACATCATCAGCGTAGACTGCCAGAGATACAGAGGCAGGCATAACAGTTTCTAAGTCCCAGAGAGCTATGTTGAATAGTGACGGGCTAATAACTGAGCCTTGCGGGATTCCATTGAGAGTGGCCCCCTCGAACGAGTACGTATCGTTGATTTTTGTTTTGATGGTCCTGTCCTTCAAGAAATCCACAATGAATTTCAAAATTTTACCTTTTATTCCAAGTTTGGTGCATTGATCGATAATCGTAACCCTGGAGACTTTATCAAATGCAGCTTCAAAATCAATTAAGACGGCTGTGGTGCACTCTTTCCTTGAAAACCCGTTGTAGATGCTTTCAGTGAAGAAATGAAGTGCGTCGGTAGTACTTCTTTTTGGCCTGAAGCCAAACTGCTGTTGACTGAGAAGTCCAAAATGTTCCATTCGCCATATCAGGCGATTATTAACCACTCTCTCCAGTAGTTTCCCAACACATGATGTGAGCGCAATTGGCCTATATGACGAAGAGAGTTCGGAGGGTTTTCCAGGCTTCAACAGGGGAATAATAGTAGCTTGTTTCCATTTCGCTGGTATAACACCTTCCGTCCAGATATTATTGAGATTCAAAATAAGTTCAAGAGTTAGCTCCTCAGAGCAGATCTGCAGCATTGCATTATGTACGCCATCTTCGCCTGGAGTAGTTGCCTTAAGTTGATCTATAGCACTTTTTACCTCTACTGTAGTGAACGGGTTGTTGCTGATGTCATCTTGTTCCATCAATTTGTTGAGCGTGTTGTAGAAAGATTCCTTGTCCGCGATTAGGTGAGTGGGCCAAATCGTCTCGTTTCCTGATTTTTCCATATATGATGAGTTGAAGTAGTCAGCGATGTCCTTTTCCCTTGTGACTGGTGTTCCACTAGAGGTTTGTATTTGGAAAATTTTCTCTGAAGGTTTACTTTGAATGGCCTTGAAACGCTTCCAGACCGCTGAGCAGGGAGTGTTTGAATTTATCCCGTTGACGAAACTGCGCCAAGATGTTTGTTTTGCTACTTTTATAGCTCTTTTGCACCTAGCAGCAGATTGATTGTATTTCATCCGGAGTTCTGGCGTTCGGTGCTTTTTCCACTGTCTTCTTGCTTTTTGTCTTGCTTTACGGAGTTCTGAGATTTCTGTCGTCCACCAAATGTTTGAGGGTTTGTCCTTTCGATTTGGGCCGGACATCGGAATGCATCTCTTAGCGGCAGATATTATTATTTTCTCGACATCTTCGATTCCGTTAGCAACGTGGCAATTACTTGTATGGGCCTTGAACATGTCCCAGTCTGCCTCCCTTATTTTAAACTTCGCTGAAATCTGGTTTCTTGCGCTGGCGTTCTGTTCGATAGGAATTTCGAAGAAGATCGGAAAATGGTCGCTGGAGAGATCTCTGCCCACGTGCCAATTTTTCACCAAGTCGATCAAATCTGGACTGATCAGCTTGAGGTCCAAGGTGCTCAGTGAACCCGTACTAGCTGATTGGTATGTAGGTTCTTTGTTGGTATTTAGGAGCAAGAGGTTGTTTGAAAGTAACCAGTTTTGCAATAGCTGCCCATTGCCATTTCCTGGACCACTGTTCCAAGAGTCATGTTTAGCGTTAAAATCACCCATTATAATTAAATATTTCTGAGAGCGTAGTAAGGAGTTCAACTCCTCATGTGTTATCAGTTGGTTGGGTATATACACATTTACAATTTTTATCACAATGTTTTGGTTTAAGACAATATCACAGCATATAGCTTCCATATTAGCGGTCACTATGACTTCATGGTTTTTCACAGGCACTGACTTATGCACCAGCGTAACAACCCCCCCACCCTTTTTATTCGGTCTGGAGTAGTTGAATGTTTTGTAGTTATTAAAGCCTGGATGTCTACTTGCATCCGAGGGAAAACAGGATTCCTGTACACAAACTACTTTCACCCGATTCGCGTCCATTTCTTGCCTCAATTCCTCAATCTTATTCATTAGGGATCGTGCGTTCCAATGCATAAAAGATAATGGTAGCTTCTTCACCGGTAATAATGACTTCACCCTTCTTTTCCGCTCCTGATGGGTTGATCCGATGGAAATGTGTCGCTTCTTGTTCGGATCCTGTTTAGCTTTAATTCTTTGGCGAAGTTCCTCTGCATCACTCCTTCCATTACACCATACTTCAATTCTTCTGTTATACATAACACCTCTCCTTCTCATAATAATGGTTTTGTCAATATCATAAAATTTCCTCACGTCTTGGACGGAGTCGTCTTAGGAGTTCCAAATATTAACTTTCAGTCGATCTGGATGGCTTCGCTTCCTACTGGAAGTTCGTCGATGAGAATCCTGAAAAGGACTGATTAAGTGTTGACTTTTATTGCGCATAGCTTGTCGTCGGAGGACTTCGTGAGAAGCGACTGCTGGCGTTCAGTTCACTGTTTCTCTAGAGTAACAGCTATCCAGGGGCAGGAACGAGGACCAACCAGCTCACCCCCTTTTATATCTTGAAACATGACTAAATCCTCTATCACTTTAAGTTCCTGTAATAGAATAAATAATAACATACAATTTGATTTAATAATACAATTTAATATTAAAACATTAACACTATAAACAAACAACATCAATTCCATATAGTTTATCAAGTTTAATATTATAGTACAGTCATTTCAAATTTCAAATAACAAAAAATACATCAACAGACGAAGTAAGTTTTACCAAAGTGTTGAGCTGAAACAGAAAATTGCTAAATTTATTTTAAAGGTTGTGTCCAAAATGCTCTAAATTATGGTTACACAGGTGTTTCAGATGAAATTAAAACCATGCTCACATAGTTCTGTGATATCAAAGCAGGAAGTGATAAACTCTAACCACACAATGTAACTTGCCAAATAAATTGTCTTCTGTGTGTTTCTCTACACCGTAACACAAAGTGCAAAGAAGTATAGGCAGACAATTTGCACATAGGTGAGAACTGTAGGAATTACTCACTAAAAATGAAAGTAATTAATTGAATATAACTGAATTGTTTTTAAAACTGTTTTAAAAATTATAGATGAAATGATAAACAGTCTGGTATATTTGCAAAACTTTAAGCGTTACAGTATCATTTTCGCTCTCTGTATTTTAGAGTAATTTTCGAAGAATTTATTTGAAAATAAATAAACCTTTCAGACAATTTGGAAGCTCATATTTCACAACTACAGCATCATAACTAAAATGTTAAATTACTAGTTACTGGAATATAAACAACTTATTTAAATGCATAAGGCGGCAGAGGTATTACAATATTTAGTGGAATAAAACAAAATTATTCAAATAACTCATTTGTTCAAAACTGATTCATTTGGTATACAATTAATATTAGCTGCTGTACGCGTGCTACCGGCAAGACATTCCTACCCAGACTGCCTGTCTGCACCAAACGTGGTTTGGGTTCACCGTCCTCCTAGCAATTCAGCACACTCCAATAAAGCCTACACACATTAGCTCTAGAGATCTAACTAGGTCATAGCCAATAAAGTTAACTTACTGTAATATTATTTATAACTAGACCTGCCACGTCACAAATGTATCAAACACACGGGGATATTTGGTAAAAAAAAACACCAAATTTAATTTACTTCATCCGCCCGAAAACATTACTAATGGAGTCAAATTTGATTTATTTTCATTTTTTTATGAAATTAATGTTTACAGTGTATTTAAATGCAGATTACAAATAAGCCATTATGTTTTACAAACTAACTCCAAAAACTACAAATTCTAAGTTATCAAAGTTATGAAACTATTTCTAAACTGTTATTACAAATGGTAGAAGTGATGTGAAATCAATCCTGACATAACTCAATCAGAAACTTACTTGAAATTTCAAGATTATAAACAAAACTAAAAATGGGGACAAAATTTTATATATTTTTAATGGCTTTTTTTTTATTCTATGTTCACCGTGCAGTACAGAGCTCCCATAAGCCATGTTATCCTTACGACAGTCTCAGCGATAATAGCCAACTAAAAAACATCAACTCCCATGCTATGCTCGGTCAGTTGACGCAACCCGCATGACAATAAACGTGATGTTCGCTGTAATGGTAGTAGCATGTCTATTCTCCCTTTAAGACCTGTACTGCACAGTGAATCGAGTGTAGTTGTGAGATTTTGTGTGGTACTGACAGGCTGTTATTTTCTGAAATGAAACTTTCTAATATTCCAACTATACAAAAAACCATGGTCTTCAACCATATTTAAATCTGGGACCTTAAGCTTCAGAGTCAGGTAATCTAACCCCTCAGCTACAAGGCTGTTATCTTGTTGTGCTACTCAGCACAGATTTGTTAGCTTAATTTAATTATGTTTTACAGCAGTTTTAAATGTGTTAACATTTGGCATTTATGGAGATCCAGTGTTAAAGCAAAGAAATGTAACAAAATTCATATCTTTCCACAAGTTTTGAAACGTAACGTTTTTTCATTAACTTCTTAATTAAATCTTCTATAGTAAATTTAACAACGCATGATTTTTTTTGTAATTATTTAAATTCTGATCTTATTTTCTTACAATTAAATTTACGATATCACCTAAAAAAGAAAAGATGCAAAATAACAATAATAAAATATTAAATTTATTTCTTGGAATTGATTTTTTTTTATATATCTTTACAATGAAAATATAATATTTTATAAATCAAAAGTTCTTTTATTTAATCCATAAAATTTGAAAATTTTATCTTAAAAATAAACACAATTACTATATTTTATAATTTAATAATATTTTAAATTATCCACCAATAACAAAATTTAGTTCATAAATTACTACGAGGGTAATACTGTTGAATTAACAAAAGGAAATATAAAATTGAGAATTCAATCTCATATCTTGAATCTTACAAATATATATTCAGTCTCACAACTTGCCTTTGGCTACACTAATTCTCACTAAATCGTTTTACTCAGCCTACTTGAATTATTAACAAAAATATATACATCCTATATCTAACTCTTTACTTAAGGAGGGGTTGGTGCCTGCTTTCCTAAAGACAAGACAATAATACATGAAACAAAATATTTTAATACGTTGGTATATATGTGTTTCAATGATTATATGTTATATTTTTAAAATTTGGGAAATATTTGATATTAAATTAAATTGAAATCTAATTAAATGTGTGTAACATTAAGTCTATTTTCGTTTTATACTAAACCACTTTTTACAACCGGAATCAGATATTTGTTTGTTGATGACTTTTAAACTAAAGTTTATATCTATATATATAAAAATGAATTGCTGTTCGTTAGTCTCACTAAAACTCGAGAACGGCTGGACCGATTTGGCTATTTTTGGTCTTAAAATGTTTGTAGTAGTTCATAGAAGGTTTATACGTAAAGAAAAGTTTGAAAAGTTTCCCGAAAAAGTTTCAAATTTGGAAGAAACTGAACAGCATTTATTGTATGAACTCAAAACCATAGCTCACAAAAACAGCTGTTCCTATAAAAAGCTTATGTTTGTTTACATGTATTACCATAGCAACATTACTTAGCAAATTTATAATCACTTTAATACTCTTCAAAACCAACAGCTTTTTAAGGTTAGATTGAAAAACTATAAACAAACACAAATAAAAATGCTTACAGAATTTTATAATTCAACTCAAACATGGGTTATTAAATATCTTTATAGGCCTACTTGGTATATAGGCAACGCCGTACGGGTCAGCTAGTTTTTAATAAAAAACAGTTTATTGTATCAAATACGGTTATTAAAATGAAATTGGTTTGATCACACCAGTATTTATCTTGCTATTTTCTTGATTATTCTTCAAATATACACACAATATTTATTATTTCTTGACAGAGCACTGTTTATTTGTATATATGTTTAGTATTGAATTCTTGCTATTATGATCAAATAATGATAACAACCCCCGAATTGGGAGTATTTTCAATACAAAATACATTGCGTGCTTCGCACGCTGAATAATGTAGAGTTGCGAATAAAGTAATTCATTTTGAGAGTAATTCGTGCGATTATTGAGAGTAATGAGCGTTTTGTGTGTACGTGATTTGGAATTTCTATTGTATAAGAGAAAGTGTCTATATCTGGTAGCCACTTCAGACCTAAAATACTAAATAGCGGTTGATCAGGAGTCTGAAAATAAAGCAGTGTTTCTCTATAGTCTTGGGGAACTGCGTGCCAGAGACATTAGCGTTGGATGACCATTTTCGCAGTTGGAACTGACCCTTTTCTAACAAGGCAATTATATCTTGTTGTAGTTTAAGAGCAGAAGATGTGTCGTTGGACCCGGTGACTATATCATCTACATATATGTTATTTTTAATGACTTCAGATGCGTCAGGATGAACAATACCTTCATCGATAACCAATTGCTTCAATGTTCGAACAGCTAGATAAGGTGAAGGCCTAAGTCCATAAGTAACTGTGGCCAATTTATAGATAGAAAGCGGGTGCGAGTTATTTGATCGCCACAAGATAAGTTGATATGGCTGATCGATAGGATTAATCTTTATTTGTCTGTACATCTGCTTAATGTCACAGGAAAAAACTACGTTATTTCTTCTAAATTGAAATATAATATCACATATATTGTGTAATAATTTTGGACCACAATGAAGCGTGTCGTTAAGGGACAAACCATTAGAGGTTTTAGCACTTCCATCAAATACAACTCTTAACCTTGTAGTTGAACAAGTTGCCTTAAAGACAGCATGATGTGGTAAAAAACAGTGTGGCTGTGCAAGAATAGACTCATCTGCGATTTGCATGTGACCAGAATTTATGTAATCACCAATGAATTCTGTGTAAGCATTTTTTAATTGAGGGTCAGCACTGAGTTTATTTTCTAAGTGAGAAAATCGTTTTTTTGCGGTTTCATAGGATTTGCCAAGACACAAAGGGTTAATTTTAAACGGTAATCGAGTAATATATCGTCCATCAGGTTCTCGCATTATATGAGTATTGTAATGGTTTTCGCAATCAATGTCTTCAGCCATAGCCGTTGTTTGTATTGGTGGTTCTTCATTGACCCAAAACTCTTGTATTAACTTATTTAAGTTTATTTCATTTATCGTGAGCATAGAAATGGAATTAGGATACACAGGTTTAACCTCCACAGGACCAATAAGAATGTAACCAAAAATAGTTTCTATGGCAGTAGGATATTGGTCGCCTAAGTCTATTTTGTTGCCTGTGATGACCTGTCCATACAAATCTGCGCCAATTAATAAGTCGACTGATTGAGGATTATTAAATTTAGGATCAGCTAATTTTAGAAATTTAACCTTATTTTCCAATTCAGTAGTTTTTCTCCATTTCGGCAAGCCGGATGCAATCTGATCGACAACAATAGTATTATGGTTTTTTACAACAGAAAAACCATCAGATGTGGTCAAATTAATTCTAGCTATTCCTTTCACCGGTGCGCACATGTTAGATATACCACTTAGATTCATGTCTACAGGTTTGACAGCAATGCTTAGTAAACTAGCACAATTTGTTGTTATAAGTGTACTTTGACTACCAGAATCTAGTATGGCAGTAACAATTATCGATTTACATTGGTTAGTTGAAACATAAACATTAAGTGTGCCTAACATAACAATAGAATTTCCGTTAGCGTCTGTACCTGCATTGGTACAACTCGAAGTGATGTGATTGCGTTTGATATCTTCAATTGCTGACTGATTATAAGTAATAGCGTTGTTTGTGATTGAATAACGTTGTGGAACGTGATTCTTTTTACCTAACAATGGATTTTCCCGGTCTAGTCATGTGGTTTTGTTCGCAGCTAGCTGCGATGATTAAGCAGCTTCTAAGTGCAAAAATGTATGGTGATTTTTGTGACATGTGTGACATGTGTTTTTAGATTTACATGCACTTGCAGAATGTAAACAACTCAAACAATTGGTACAGTATTTCTTGTTGCGAATGAAATCAAGTCTTTCATGTGGACTGATACCTTGAAAATCAGAACATTTATAGATATTGTGAGTGGTATTTTTGCAAAAAACACAGGATGTTTGCCTATTTGTAGTTAATTGATAAACATGACTTGTTTGGTTATGTTGCGTTTCAAATTGTGATTTTTTATAAATCTTGTGATCTTGTTGAGGTTTAGCAGAATGTGATTTCAAGGCGTGATGAGCCAATGTTTGTGTATCTTCAAGATGGGCGCATTCCGAACGTAAAAACGTAATTAATTCATCAATCGTTGGAAAATTATGGTCAATTGATCTTTTGTCTTCAAAGCGTTTTCTGGTTTCAGAATCAAGTTTCCGTATTAGCAATGTCACAAGTGTTAATTCTTTTGAAGTATCATATTTTAGGATATTTAATGCTTGAGCATTTTCAGAGTATGTGTCTAAAAAATATCTAATATTTTTTAATGAGTGACAAGTAAATGGTGGTATGTCAATTATATTTGTAATATGAAAACTGACTAAGCGTCTGACATTTTGTTATCTATCATAGACTAAGTCCCAGGCAATACGGTAATTGGGAGCGGTTACAGGTAAACCTTTGATTAGTTTCAAGGGTTCCCCATTTAAACAGGAACGTAAATACGTAAATTTTTCAACACCAGTAAGAGCGTGATTTTGATGAATAGTGTTATCAAACATGTGATAAAAATTTGTCCATTCTGCCAGATTCCCAGAAAAATGAGGAAGTGATAGACGTGGTAATTTTATTGCCGTTCTATTTAATTCTGTATGCTGTGAAACACCAGAAGTGTTTAAATCTGTTTCAGGAGCGCCAATGTTTGGTAAAATTAACTTAATTGCCGCTAAAATGGATACAGTTAACTCGGACAACTTATCTTGAGTTGTAAGAATCTCTTGAATGTTTTCATTTGTGGTGGCATCATCTGAGGAGATATCATTCAATAGTGATTCAAATTCTTGTGATTTAGTATTAACAATGCCAAAATATTCTCCAAGTTTTTTAGCAATGGCAGGTGGTAGTGTTTCACTTGTATGTTGTTGTGTTATTGCCTTAACATATTCAGCAATTTTGATAAGACGACCAATAATTAGCTCGGCTTGCCGTGAGAATACTGTATAACGCATGTTGACTGATTATTAACACTATCGAGTCTCAACAACTTCAAAATTGCACTTGAATAATTGTATAGGCCTATATGGTATGGTAGATATATGTAGGCCTAGAGAGGCCTATGTAGGCTAAGTGTAAATGTAAAATTTTCAAAATTAAGATTTGAACAAATGTAAATTTAAATATGTACTCAATTAGCAAAAGAAGTACATAATTATTATAAAGATAAACAATTCCAAGCAATGTCAAAATATAGTAGACTAGTAACTGTTATACCTAGTCTATTTAATTTATAGGTTATAAAATAATGTTCTAATACTGTATCAGAGATCAATAAATGACCTTATAATATTTAAATGATTAGTGAATACATAGAAAGATCAATAATGAAATAGTACTGCATAAATGTATTGTAAATGCTCACCACTAGGTTTCCTATAATGTATAACCTTACTTTAATGTTTACAAACAACACATGTTCAACTGTTCCTTGTCTAAAATAATGAATCGTTCCATTCGGCGCATGCGTTTACGATCCTTAAACCTTACGTCTCAAGTCATGTAAAAAGCAATATGGCGGCTTCAAACTTGATTTAGGCCTACAACATCGAGCATAAGACAAAAATGTGCCGGTATTTGACGGCGTAAAAGGCTAATGTAATTGAAGGTGTGTAAAACGAAAGTAATAAGTATGACTGTATTTATAGCGTGATTCAATTCACAATTAATTAGAACATCCGCCCGTTGGGACCAATGAATAATGTAGAGTTGCGAATAAAGTAATTCATTTTGAGGGACCAGACAATATAATAATTGTCAACTAAGCTCATTAGTTATATTGAGTAAAATAATAAATAATCTATGTTTAAATGTTCTGTTGTTGTACAGTACCTTTGACAGTGTCCTGCGAGTAGATGATCACAAGATGATATTCTTTGTCTGTACACGCACTATTCTGCACACTTGGTCAAATTAATAATTAGTTCAAACAGTTTGATATGCTAGCATATAATTATTTCGTTGCACTCGAAACTTCCGACGCACAATTTAAACATAGATGATAATTGTAATTGTAGCGTTTGTAGAAACGTATATCCAAGTAATTTTTGAATTCGCGCGCCAAGGCCAATTCAGTTGGCAACATTGTAAGTAGAACCAGTCTGCCACTCTCAAACAGCTGTTAGCTACTTGGCTAAGTACTAAGCCGGCCCTTCTTGCTTATTCATTCTTCTGCAACAGCCTGACTATGTAATGTGAAAGCGACAACACGATCTACTTTGGACTAAACCGAAGCTATTTAAATGTAATGCCGTCTTGGTAAAAATTAAGCATCAGTAAGCTAGTTTCATTTAACATGCGTTAGCGAGTTGTTTAAAGTATTCTTGTGACGTGTTTTACGGCGTTTCTAACCAAATTGTCTGACCTTGCCTAAGGCCTATTTCGTTACAAAACATGTCTACCGACTAAGTTATCCATCTATCTTCTACCAGGTAAAGTTCAAACCTAAATTACACCCTGAGTTAGCTATAATAATATGTATTGTGTGAATTTAATTGTAATATTTATCTACACTTGCAGAGTAAATTATGTCATAACTTAACTTCATTTTTTTTTTATTAGCCTATATTTTACATAGCCTATCTGTTTTACTTTACGTAGCCACAAGCCTTAAACTATTTGCATTATAAGCTTTAGAAGCCTTTTTAAGCCTTATAAAGGTGTAATAGTGTGTATTAAAAGCTCTGTTTTAAATATTTCTTTGTAAGCCTATAAATTAGAATACTGTTCTATACACGAGGTTAAATTACAGTTTCATACATGAAATTCTTATGCAACTTTATACATGTTTTTAGCCATGTACTAAAACATGTGTTTTTTTCTTATAGTGAACATCACTGGTTTAAGTATTACATGGGTTTATCCTTCTACAAGTTTTTGACTTCCATCTTCGGAACAACAACAATAAAAAAAAAACAGCTAATATGAAAACTTTCTGAGTGTTGCTAGAATTTTTGAACTGTCTGTTACTTAAAATATGATATCTAAATAATAAAGGCTTACATAGTTGAAAAAGGCTACAGTAATATTTTTTTTATATAATAATAATTGGGTGGTGCAGCTATAGCATATTTAGGACCTTAGCCCTAAGGGCTCTATATTAGAAAATTTACTTACCTTTTTTTTTTTAATAGAGAGACGTCTCATAATTTTTTTTTATTAATTAATTTTTACCTAGTATTAAGTTTGGCCATAGATATAAAATTATTATCAAATCCATGGTGAATGTATTCAATTTTGTAAATTTGTAAACACTACTAGTTCGTAATTTTGTATTTTTTTTATTGTAAACAGGGAGGGTTTTTCAAATTTTATTTTGGGGAGGGTTTTTCTGTTTGAACTTAATTAATTAATATATATATTTTGTAAACATTTTCTTTGAAAATCAATTGTACTTAAGGGCATGTCAATTTAAAATTTTATTATTTAAGGGCGTATAATCTTTTGTATTTTTAATTTAAAATAATATTTTAATAAACAAATTGTTTATTTAGCGAATTGTATTTGTTTGGCATTTCCTGTGAATAGCTAATTCAGGTGTTTCTTGAAAAACTTTCCAAAATAAGGTAAGGCTACAGTTTATTATCCTTAGAAGGATTTATCATCTTTGTTTCTCCCTTATGTATGTACCATCCCACTTTTGACTCAGTACGCTTTCCGTTTTGTTTGTTCCCTTTGAGGATGGTACATAATAAATAATAATATATATACATAAAATAACCAAAAATGAAAAACCTTCAATTACATTAGATGCGTGTATAAGCTCGTTAGACATGAACTGTATAAATTAAGTAACTTCCTTAATAATATTATTACGACTTGCGGTTGTAGCGTTGATAGTAATGTTCTCTATTAGCAAAACTGAAAATAATGCGTAGAGTTGCGGCCACAATGGCAAAATAAGTGATGTCCGCGATTCTTGACAAAACGCGTGTTGCTAACTCACTGTCTATTACAGGTCTGATCTCTGCTACAAAATCCCCGTTGCTGCCTGTACATCGCTCGTTGATAAGCATGCTTTGGACAGAGCAAACATAACCGTTTCTTATTGATTCAATACTGAACACACGCCAATCCCCGTATTGAGAGAATTTTCAATACACAGAGAGGAATATTAAACCTATGTGCAATAGCGCGTGTAGACAGAATCATTATTTTGCAAATCGCAGTACGTCTTATTTTCTTCTTCTGAAATTCTAAAAGCGATTCGGATAGTTGGAGTTTTACTGTAGTATAATATAATTATTGATCAAATCCTTCATACATTTAAACATGGGTCCTTTCTTCTCCGGCCTCCCATTAACAATTAATTACTATTTAAAAATGTTCACCAGATGAATCTTTATTAACCCTAGAACTGGCATGGTTAAAGCTAAAATTGGCCAGCCCGTTTTTAGCGTTTTGCAAGCATATTTTTAAAAATTCGCCAAAAATAGTAAATGAACCCCAATCCAAAAGTGTTCAGTATCTTTTTTGTAGAAGAAACTTCGAAGAATTCAAATATGCCACTAAAAATTAGTTTATTTTGAAATAATAAAAGTTATTAGCTCAAGAAACAAAAAATGTTCAGTAACGAAAGGAAAAAGTTCAACTTTAGGCCTACATAACAAGTAGTAAACATTTTTTGTATTTTTTTCGTAAGCGTAAAAAAGTTTCGTAATTTAGTTCTAAATAGAACTGTATAAAAACATTTATCAATTTCAAATTTTTTATTTTGAAAAAAACAGTTTTTATGTTCCAAGTACACGACTGATAACAAACCTAGGCCTAGATTGTAACGTCATTTACTAATATAATTATGCTTTGCCCAAAAATGAAATATTATTATAACAAAGTGTAGAGGATAAATCAAAGAAAAGAACGGTATACTTGTCTTTCCTTAGTTCGCAAAAGTGTTTGAGTTATATTTAATTGAATAACAAAATGACATCAATGATTATGAAACTTCCCCGGTCGCAGGACGCGTCATATGAATATCGTGGGTCTCACGCGCTAGACGGTCTCACCAGATTGTCCTAATTATGTACTTTTGCTGTCTAGACAAATAAAAAAACTAGTTATTTCTAGTTTTCTTCCCACCGTTAGAATGATCAAACTGTTCTCTACAAAATGGTGTAAAGAAATCTGTAAAAACGTAAGGCAGTGCCTTCTTAATATCGATTGACAAAATGGGCTGTTTCATTGGTTGAGAAACGTCCAATCGCAAGGGTTTACAGTAATTCTTGAAGAAAATAGTAATTTTACAGTGACATCTGATAGGAAGATACCAACAGAAAGATAAAATCATGACGAATCCAATGGTATCGTTATAATTGCCAAAGAAATATTAGTGTAGACGGTCTTAAACGTTGAAGAAGTGGGAAATAACAGTACAATTGTATGCAAATTTCTCGCACGGAAAGAGCTGTAGACCGATGTGCATATTTTAAAACGATGATTACGTATGTAAATATACGTTTTACGAAAAAGTTGTAAATACAAAAATTAAAGTTTAATTCATTTCCTTTCCAATGGTGCCAGTTTTATTACGATTGGATGATTCTATGTGGGTTAAATTATCGATTATGCAAATATATGCAAATTTTCGCAAAT
>JAGFPH010001943.1:37600-62004 GCA_018207615.1 Philaenus spumarius
ATTGTTTGAGATCTGGAAATAATTTAATTTTTATCTTTTGCAGATATATTACACATTGGGAAACTTTTACCAAAAATGGTTTTGTTTACAATGTACTTGTCGGAACTGCCGCTAGGTGTTGTGCCGGTCATTTCTTTCAATTGATGGAATATTTCGAATTGTTTGCTTCATTTTGAGTTGTTTCACTTTCCATATGATGAATTAACAGCTACTCAATGTAATATACCAGGGAAATTACACAATAAATCCTAAATATTTTTCTACAGCACCGATCGAAATGCGGTTTTCGGCATTGTGTTCGAAGAAGTCTCAGGAAAAATGTCTACATATAATACCTTGTCGGCAGACAAAAAATGCATTTTGGGCATGCATAAAGTGCATCTAGAAGTGCATCATTTCCCATAATTTATAAAAATCGTTTGAATTCATGAAAACTTATCAAAATTTGTATACAGGGGTTTTGGAGGTCGCAGATTCCGAATCTGCCCTTGAAAAATATGTCCGACCAACCTGACACCCCCCATGGGTTTACTTCGGCAAAAAATCAAAGGGCTCAATAAATCACTCGAAAATGTACACTCGGGGGTTTTTGGGGTTGCTAAGAAACCAAAGGTTACATTTTCAAGTGATTTACTGAGCCCTTTGATTTTTCGCAGAAGTGCCCCCCCCTGCTCCCAGAGTGATCGGACATATTTTTCAAGGGCAGATTCGGAATCTGCGACCCCCAAAACCCCTGTATACAAATTTATACATGCCCAAAATGCAATTTTTGTCTGCCGGCAAGGTATTATATATATTTAGACTTTTTTCCTGAGACTTCTCCGAATACAATGCCAAAACCGCATCTCGATCGGTGCTGTACAAAAATATTTAGTTATTCTAGATGATTTTGGTCTAATTTCCCTGGTCTATAATGTGTACACAAGGAATAACAGAAGATTGTACACAATAAAATTATGAAAGTCCCTACAAATATATTTACCTCTAAAAGATTAGGCTCACATTTTATCAAACCGTCATGACCCAGAACAGCTTCTACTTTAGGCACAAGATCTGGTATTAGTACTTTAGGGAAATACAAGTCCTCAGTTCCTTTAATTTCCTGGAATTTATTAAACACAATTTTACACAACATCTAGATACTTACCCATATTAATAGACATAAGAACAAAATTAAATATAAAAACAATTGTTCATTGTAATAGCATAGCCTGCAGTTGAAAGATGTTTTGAATAAGTTATACAATCAAATATAAAAAAGACAAACAATTTAATTTAATAAATGTAGTAATATACTATTAATAAACTTAAATATTATTAAATAATAAATGCATATACGTTCTAATTCTATAAGTCAAATCTGTCCTATCCAAATTAAAAAATTAGTACCGTACTAGAAAACTGCAATATGACTTATTTTGAAGGTCTTGGGAATTTCAGGAAAGCAACAGATATAAATATTTCCATGAATTAAAAAAAATATATAATAATAAATAGTTCAAGTTGGGCAGTTAATAGTTTAATACACCGTATCATATTATTTTATGAACTTAACTTTGCTGTGGAATAAAATTAGACAATTATTTACTTAAAATATGTACAAATATAACCCAAATTATGTATCTGAGTTGTAACTAAAACCTAAAGGGTTGTGACGAGGTTAAGACTATTTATTCCTCTCTTCCTCCTAACACCAATACAAAATTACAAACTTTATAACAGAACATTCTTAAAAATAAATAGTTCTTTAACAGACAAAAATAATTGTCTGTAGTTATTAATACTTACATATTAAATACTTATTACAATCAGAATTAAACATTCATAAAATTGAATAATAAACACTTCCAAAGTAGGCCTACGCTTCAAAACTTGGATGCATCATCTGCAGAATAAATAAGACATCAACAACTTTGAAAACTGGAAACTGCCGTCTGCAGACTTAATTGCATCTGGTAGTGAATTCCACAGATGGCATGCGGACACAGAAAATGATTTATTATACTTCATAGTCCGGTGCAAAGGTATGGCAAGCGCAGTGCCACCTCTTCTAGTGCTCTTTGCTCTTATGTTAGAGATATAGACAAACTTTTCTGCCAAGTAATTCGGCACTCCACGTTACCTTTGCTCTTCGCAAAGGGATATATGCCCCAGTTAAATTGGGGAATGATATTTTGCCTCAGTCCGAATGCGTTAAGTATCTTTGATCATTGTTTGACTTCGAAAAATCAAGTCAGGAACAAGAGAGATGCGATCAACAATCGTTTCAGAAACCTACTTTGGCTCCTAGTTAGATAAATCTGCGACAACAACAAACTTTTAGTCTACTGTTTAATCCTCAAACCTATTTCACCTATAGCATTGAACTTTGAGGCACTGCAAGCAAGTCCACTATACAATGCATGCAGAGGGCCCAAAATAACATTCTACGAGTTATTTTGAATCCACCATGGTATACTCGTATCTCCGAGATCCATGACATGCCAACGATCCAAGAGGAAATTGTTGGTCGAAGTAGGAGTCACATGAAGCACCTTTCGGGACATTCTAACCCTCTTGCCAGGCTTGTTGTTAACTTCACGTTCTGTCAGAATACTGAAGCGGAAGAATATGCGCTGCCTGACTAGGAAGAATTGTGGGGCGGTGGCTCTTCTATCTTCATATTGCCATTTCTCTTTCTAATCTAATTATAGTCTGTTGACTGATTGTAGATCAAAATATTTTTTTTTTTTTAATCAGAGTATATGTCAGTAGGTTATTAAGTTTTAAGAGTTTTATAATAAAAAGAAACATGAGCATCGCATTTTAAATATGAAATAAAACAAGTACAGTAATTCTGTGCTCGCTGTAATCTGTTAGCCAACAAAACCTTATAACCGACTGCGGTGTTACAGTAAGTAAAATATAGAAATATAAGAGATTTTACAAGGAGTATTTGTATTTTTTTTTAAGGTATGCATTACTGTAAAAACTCTTCTACACGTCTCAGTCACAAAATCTCTCCAAGTCAACTTACTATCAATAAGCAGACCAAGGTCCTTCACTTTTTTACAGTAGTCTAAGATGTCATTATTAAACTGCAGTCTGGAAAAGCTGTCTAAGTCTATTTTGTTCAACAGTCGAGAGTAACCTAAAGTAATAGGCTGCGTTTTAGCTTTGTTGATTTTTAATCCTTTTTTTTTTTGGCCCACGGAGAAATATTTGAGATTTCAAGATTCATGCGTTTTACCGCTCTACCGAAATCCTCTATCTTAAAGTGTAAATATATTTTGAAATCATCGGCATGTAAATGAAATTTACAGAATTTCAATGTGGTAGATAAATGTTGTTTATTAAAATGCTAAATAATAAAGGTCCTAAGACAGAACCCTGCGGAACTCCCATGCTAACATCCCTCCAGCTAGACCTACTTTCTCCAATACTGACACAATGCCTTCGTTCAGAGAGATATGACTGAATCCATGATATACGCACTGGCTCCAGTCCAATATTTTGTAATTTAGCTAACAACAATGAATGATTAATAGAATCAAAAGCTTTAGAGAAATCAAATAGAGTTATGATAGTTATTTTTCAGCCATTCTTACATCATCAGTTGTATAAAGAAGAGCTGTAGTACTAATATTGCCAGTACCAAAACCTGATTGAAATGGACTGAGAATATTATTTTGTTCAAGGATAGGTGTTGGTGTACAATTCGTTCGAGACATTTTGATAAGACTGGCAGATAAGTCTAAGTCTGCAGGACGTGAGGGATGAGACGTTCTACCAAAAGCCTGTAGAACAAAAACTATTTGTCCTACAAAGCTAAAGCTTGCACCATTCTTTTCAGAATTGCAAGGGCTTTAATTTGATATAACAGACAAATATGCAAGATCAATTTTAAAATTTACAAAATAAAAATAAAAAGGGTTTTTTTAAACTCAAAATCGAAATTTTGAATTAAAAAAATATATATTAATGTTGATAACATAAAATTTGCACATACCAAATTTTAAGATGGTATCTCAATGGCATCATGTAAAAAAAAAAAACATTTGAGGTAACTCAGTCATCAATTAACGGCTCACAGATTCTGTTTGGTATTGTGATTAACTTAAAACTGCAATACATGTAGGCTACAGACTTTTGCAAATTAGTGTCAAAACCCGGTAAACAATCAGATTTTAACTCCTATATAGTAATTTGAGGAGGGATAGAAAACATTCCTTCAGTTCTGTTTTTTTTACGTTACCAACAATGAGTACTTATTGGAAGAGAAGACCTGGAAGAAAGATTTGCTGAAGCTGTAACTGTCACCGGAACACAAAGTTATCATGCTTTTATTCCTGTCAGTAAAACAAAAGTTATATCCGAGACTCTGAAACATCAGATGTTTACAATATTCAAGTAGCTCCAGATGCAGATGATGTGCCTTTTCAACAAATAAGTACCTATGTTGCTTGTGCATACGTATTCAAATGGTGGTTAGCATACGTATTATCAAAAAATGGCTCTGAAAAAGAAATTAGTGTATTTTGTCCTACCATAGTGGACCAGCACCTTCTTTTGCTTAACCAAGAAGACCAGACACTTTGGCAGTGCCACAAAACTTTATTATTTGTAACATTAACCCAATCACTGAAACTGGCAGGACTACAGACTATCTGCTGAAGAAATGGCTAAAGCTTCCCAAATTTTATTGGAAGAAATCTGCATTGTATTTATAAACTTAACTTACAAACTTTCATAATTTGAAACAGTTAGTGTGAATTTGATTAATACTTTGATATTTTAAATTGTGAATGGATTTACTTAAACGCAGCGAGATCAAAGTATATCATGTAAAATAACAATGCAATGAAGTTGTACCGGAGTTGCTTTGTAAGTGCCATAGTACAGAGAAATTATTTAAATAGAACACAACCTATTTTATCTTCATGAAGCACCCATAACTAATTTGAGTAATCACTTAAAAATAACAGCGTCGTAGCACTACGAATACGGTAAGTTAGAAACCGGTACTCTAAAGTTCAGGCATTTAACTTATTATTTTATTTTTTGATAATAGAACCAATCATGAAATCTGACCCACACATTCTTATAACACGTTTGTGTAACATATATTTTTTTAAATCAAAATTTCAATTATGTGTTTAAAAAAAAATACTTTTTAGAAATTTTGCTACATTTTGAGAATGGTTTGCTGTAGTCAACTAATATATCCAATTAAAGCCCTTGGTTTTCTGAAAATGATGGCACTATTTACAGCTTTCTAGGGTAGGCCTAAATAGTTTTGGAGCTATAAGCATTTAAAAATTTCAACTCGTGTCAAAATACTGTTGTTTTCTGGTTTAAAAAAAAATTAGAACTCATAAACTAAAAATGGAAAAAATCTAAAATTTTGCATTTTTTATCGTAAACTAAAACTAACTACATATGACTTTAAGTTCCAGACTATTGGTTGATTTGATATGGAATGGACCCTAGCATGGCTTTGATGTATCTGTATATTTAAATATGTTGTAATTTTCTTAAATCATTTTATTCAACTTAGTTTACCTCTGTAGAATATTGTAACTTACCTCTTCTTTAACATCTGCCAAAGGATCTTCCTCATTAATGTCCTCTTGATTCCTGATCAACAAATATAAACATAACCAACTTTTAGTACAGCTATACAAAACTGCCTTATAAAAACAAACCCAAAACAAAGAAAAGCATTTGTCATTGTCTCTGGGATATTCCATTGGTAAATTGTTTTTTTATTTGTTGCTCCTAATACATTTTTAATAAACCACAAAACATAACTCTAAAATGATTTAGCCTATTCATTAACCAAAACCCCTCTTAACTTAATATAGGATAACATGATCAGTCTGTAGCATAGTTATTTGAGCATTTGTAAGTGTTTTTATCTGGTAATGTTTTATGGAACTACTATTCATATTTGGTAGAAATTGTAGGATTTCTTTCTTTTTTATAAACTGTTGTCTGTTGTAAATAATTACAATTATTTTGAATTTTTAAATGAACTTGAGTTTGATATTAATATGAACTAGTAAGCCCCCGTAAAAAATCACAGGCTGATTAATTAGATACACATCAGAAATAGATTATTTAAAAAACAAACCATTTAAAAACAACATTAAGGAATACTTATCTAGGCCTACCTAACTATGCTGATGGGGATTCTTAACTCGGTAAATGTGTACAATAATAAGGATTATAAAACTGTAGGATTATTTGTTAAACATTTTTATTTACATAGTCTACGTTATTACATATTTAAAGAAAGATAAAAATACCATCTTTTAATTGCTTTTTATTTTATATTGATAGATCAAAGGATTTAGAAGTTATTAATATTATAGTGAAGAAATTAATAATCGAATATATTTATACTAGCTGACCCGTGCGAAGCATTCGCATTCTAACTTACTAACAGTGTTTTATTAATTTAAATGCATGATAAAGAGAAATGATTTTGTTATTATTATTATATATTTTTAAACAACTTACCAAATTGCAGAAGGTAAACAACAACAAATAGGTGTATCCACAATGCTGTTTATAACCACGCTTACAATTAATTAATTAAAAATAGCAATACAGTGGCGTAACGGCAGCTCTCCAGCTGGGTATTGTTATCATCAGTGTTGCCAACGCCAGGAAAATATCCCTACAACTTACTTGATCTTACATCACTGTTACTTTCGGATTCTTTATTTTTTTTTTCGTATAATTGTACTTTATATATTTTTCCGGTGTAGCGGCTAAGGAAAGCTTTAAAATGATGCCTCATTCATGGAATTTGATGATGTATTAGGGAAGTTATGGTGTACCAACAAAAAAATGGCCTTGAGAAATAATATATGTGATGTTATACAAAGATTTACAAATGTGTCCAAAGTTAAACAAAATAGGTATCTCTTCTTTAAATTTGTATAAACAAATATTATAACGTATATTAAAGCATACATTAGTTCTATAACTCATATTTAAAAAATCAACTTCACAAGAAATTACTACAATTGAAGTTGCAAACATACCCCCAAAGTACCTAACCTAACCTAACCTACGCTTAAGTATTACAGATGATGGGGGAAACCAGCTGTTATAAGTTACTCACGTACATATGTATGTACGTACACACATACACTCACTTTTATATGAGTTAATGAGAGTTCATGTACATGATCAATAAAGGAAGAGATATTGAGAGTGATTACTGTAACAGAGTTAAGCAAGAAGAGAGGTGACCATGGTTGGTGTAGGCCTGACTCTAAATAGCTCAGTTATACTGTCCAGGGTTAATCCTTGAGAACTCGCGCAGTATGTCGTCACACTGGAACTCGCGCGCGGTGCTTTAGACCGCACTGTATTAGTCAGGTGTTAGGACAAAATAACTACGTTATTAATTGCAATTTATAATATAATTTAAAATTTAAAGAACTTATTTACATATAAAATAAAATAACAAAAATACATTTTACAAATGATTGTTTATACGAAAAAATTAACAACACGAACACTCGTGCGCGGAAGAAACGACCGCACACAACGCAAGGGTTTAGTAAACAAACGCACTATAAGCACTATAAAACTAAAATCACTAAAATACTTAGTCTCTAATATGTACAGTAGGCCTATTTACAGTTTATCTAAATAAAATAACAAAAAAAAACATTTTACAAATGATTGCTTATACGAAAAAAATAACAACACGAACACTCGCACGCGGAAGAAACGACCGCACACAACGCAAGGGTTTAGTAAACGGACTATAAACACTGTTTGCCACCAACAACATTAAAAGTTTTGCATGTCTCGCCTCCCTAACTAACTGGTAAAGGAAAAGAGGGAATAGAGGAGAAGTTTGCTCAAGGTCAAATATTCAAAATTCATTAATATCTAAAGGTGCGTTCGAAAAGACCGCGCTGCGAGTTCTTAAGGGTTAATTACATATTATTTATTTGTTAAAACAGACACAAGTAGTTTTTATTTGGTAACATTGAGAAATTATTATATTGATTACTAAGTTAACTAAATATGTAAAACTAGCTGCCTGTACATACATTCATAACTAGAGAACCACTGATCCAATAATATTTACTACATTCATTTGTCTTGTGAAAATAAAATATATAACTTCAAACAATTTTAAGAAACCAATATTTATATATAGCCCAGTCGGTATAGGTTACAACTACCAGTAATTTGCAATACAGCTGAATTTTTTTTTTTTATAAGTACATTAAAGTATTTAGATTAACATAAATCTCAGCTTGTTATTTTGAAAATGACCCGATCTAGGAGTCGATTTCGATTATCGATTTTACTAGTACCGGACTCACGAACTAATTTCAATCTATTCCAGTTTCATCAATTTTTGGAATATCAACATCAAATTTGTTTTACAAGTTGAGTACACCAGTATAAATATTCTTAGTAAGTATGAACGATTTTTTTCATGTTATTTTTAAAAACGAGGCGCTTGAAAATGGTCTTCTGTTTTACCTATCTCGTTTTAACTATAACACCTTTGGATTCAACAACTCCATTTTCGACATTTTTGAACATATCGATTTAAAAATTGGTACAGAAGTTAAAAACACAATTGTTTTTTGCTATACTTATTTTAAAAACTATATTTAAAAAATTGACTAATCTGCAGCCGATTAACTCAAGCGTTTTGATGAAAAATCTAAAAAGTCTAAAATTATACTTTTTTAAGCTACTTGTGCTTTGAAAAGTAAATAATAAAAAATGTTTATATTCCTTGATCTTGTTTGAATCTATATATTTAACTTGTAAAAAAAATTTCAGGTTGATATTTTGAAAATTTTCTAAACTAGAGCTGTTTAAAATGAATTGGTGGGTCCGGTACTCCTAAAATCGAGAAACCCATTAATAAGTCAAGTGGCTCTAGATCGGGTAATTTTCAAGATAACAAGCTGAGACTCAGCATAAATGTTTAAAATATATATTTTAACTCCTATGTCAAGTTTCAATTCGATATATTAAAATTCGGCCAATTTAGAATGAGCCAACGCTTCATATACGAATAAGATGTCCCCTTTTAGTGATTTCCCCTGCTGAAAAATACATACCTGCATTATCAAATTGTTTCCAGACAAACCATTGCTCGGGCGAAATAAATACACATGACCTTTTTTGTTGAAAAATACCTCCCCTACACGGTGGTATTTTTTATTTTCCTCTATCTTTATCCCAGCTCGAAATATTAAGGATAATCGAAAAAAAAAAGATGATAATCGATTTTTTTTCGACTTTGGGAAATCGATAGACTGGTAAACTTTCTTTTATGTTAATCTACATACTTTAATGTACTTATAAAAAAAAATTCAGCCGTATTGCAAATTACTGGAACTTTTGGTCTAAATTGACCTCTACCGATTGGCCTAATAAGTTAGTTGTACATACCAAATCACTGAAAGTTCTACTTCATCATCTATTTCTTTCTTCATATCATCAACTGTAATAAGTGAGTCCATTTTCTGTAAAATAAAAACATCCCTTAATTATAATTTTCATATGTTATTAGCGTATAACCTTTAGGTATTAACCAATGCTATATAATGATTACTAAGTAAATCCAAGTAATAGCGTAATCTAGTACTAGTGTTGGAACTTGGCACAGTTTTAATGGTTGATATGCAAAAATTATATCCCTATAAGAAAGTAGGCCTATATACTTTGGTATATCAACTCCACAAACCATCAATGTAATATAACCTACTGGATAGAACTGATTTAACCCTAAAACCTAGAGTCCTAATCATTCGCCTGACAGACGATGCAAGTTCAACAAAATTCATCGTTAGCTATGTTGGATGCAGTCTCCCCCATTCTAATTCTCCCTCTCCTTGCCACCTATCAGTGCCCTGCCACAATTCATCGCAGAATTATCTTGTATTTTGAAGTTATATCGTTTTGTTTTCATGCCATAGTCTGTGAGACAAATGATTAGGATTAGTGTAGTGCACTTTTACATTGTTATTAACATTACACAAAACATATTTTTTATAATTTTGAATTAAAACTTCGGTAGAATAATTGGATACCTACTCATGTAGGCTACTTCAAAATAAAACTGTTCAAATCAAGTAAGTATTAAAAAAAGTTAAAATAAAAATATATGGTAATTTTGTTGTAGCTTTAGGGAAAATGGAGTAAAATACTCTTAAAATTAAATTTAGGATACAAAAACATCTTAACATGCTTTAACTAATACCAACCCTACTACATTTTAAAGTTTTTAACAAAAATTTAATTTTTACAATTTATTGAACCTTGGTAGTCTGCAACGACGGAGGTTCCTTACAATGGTTAAATGTATTAAAAAAATGTTTGTCCGGACTAGCCAAAATTTTCAAAGTTAAAAATAAAATTTAAAAAATACCTATTTCTTATTAAAAATTATATAGAATGTTTTTACATTTATATTTCAATCAAAAGCTTAAATAAAATTATTTAAATTCATAACCTTAAAGTGTACTTATTATTTGTAAAGTATCCTCTATGTTATATATTCAATTTTCATCCTTTAAAGAACCACCTATAACATACTGACCCAATCAGAACAGCACGGCAGACCATGTGGTTGTGACGTCACATAGCCTAACGCTCTATCTTGCCGAAATCCTATCAGAACTGTTACACGTGATTAAACAATATTATTCTTTATAAAAATTATTAAATTTAGAGTTTCGTACTTTGGGAATTGAATCGTGGATGCAAAACAAAAGAAATTGACTCACATAATGATTGACTTTAAAATGTTAACCCTTTGCGCTCGGTTGGCCAGTACTGCTGGCCAGATACGATATTCTCAGTCAGCTCTGAATATGTATCGAATTAAACATCCTCACAGCTCGGCCACTAATTTAACCTTGCGACGTGAACAGCTCTGAATTATTTTTCACTACAATCTGAAATGTTGTTAGTGGGTATTTATTTCTTGTTTAACAAAATCGTGGGCTTTTGGCAGGCCTAAGTCTTTTATCTTGCCATACAATAAAGTAGATATATTACATTGTTATTGGTGAGTTTTTGTTTTAACTGTAAATATATAGTTATAATATATTTTAATGAATAAAATAAACCATTGGGTCCATTGTATACAACTTATCGAACAACATTTTTAGGTAATTTAAAATAAAATAAAATAAGTTTGTTTATAACTTGTTAACAAAAAAACACTTAAACTGCTGGTAAGGTTATAATGTAATGAATATTACTACGTTTTGATACAACACAGACCAGAAAAAAAGAGGGAATTAATTAGATTAAGATTTGGACTCTAGATTTCAGCACAATCCAGACAAAATAAAACTACTAAAAATAAATTAATGCAGATCATTTGTGTGGCCAGTCCTGCTGGCCATCCGGGCGTTCGAGGGATTTTACCTTGTCCAGTACTGCTGGCCATCCGAGCTGAGAGGAACGTAACTTACAAAAACAATTCAGACTTGATAAAGAAATGGCTGTGGCCAGCACTACTGGCCATCCGAGCCCAGAGGACTTTTATTAAAACTCCTTCCAGAGTGCAAAGGGTTAATGACACATTTGATCGTTCATTTGAAAACAAATTAACAAAAAATGTATTAAAATAATTTCCTTAGTGACACGAGATTTTTACAAACTGTTAATTTATTATTACTAATTTTTAAATAAACAAAAAATAGAAAGAGCAGACAGCATGAAAATGAAACTTATTTCTATAAATACTTGCAAGTTTTTTTTATGAATTCCCAATCAATGTTCTATTTATGATGGTTCTACGACGTTGTACAATTTTTTATTGTTCACCTTCTGTGGTCCCTTTTACAAAAAAAAAAAAAAAAAAAACTCTTTCAAAAATACTGCTTCACTTCACTCAGTTCCAGATCAAAACTTACTCCATTTATAAAAATAAAACATCCAACATTACGGTAATGTACCGTTAGCCTAGGCTCTAAACCACTTTTCCTTCTAGAACTCAAATTAACAGTTTTGATATATAAAAATAATCACGACCAACAATTTTGTTGGTACACAAGACTAATACATTAACACCTTGAAGTCAAACTCAAAGCCTTTTTATAAAAACTTCTCCATAGCGGACCTACATCCATACTAACTCGAGTTTGTTCTAGGACTACCGGCTAACCAAGTGCATTTTAAGCGCTAAGCCTCACCTCCGCTATTCTTTCTTGAAATTTCTAGAAACTTTTGTGTAATAAAATGTGCCCCAATTGTGCATCCTGTTGATTCAAGCCGCGAACTTTTTAAATTTGTAAACATTGTCCTTATAAACTGTTCTAAATTTTACTATTGTAAAACTTACTATCTTTTCCATTTAAATAATTTAAAACTGTCTTATTAACAAATGTGACTTATTTTGAAATAAACTGCTTTTAAAATATTACTAGTTACTTTATTTCTTTGTGATGACCATTGATTATAAACAATAAAAATTACAATAATGCTACTATTTTCTTAATTTATACGCATTTGAAGAAACAACTACATATGTTACAAGTCTTGCAGACGAATGATTCTGATAGTGTCATACCTAAAATATGATTATGATTCTAGGGATAACCCTAGAACTGTCAATGTTAATTTTTTGCAACGCCAAGCCATTTCGGAGAGTGTGCAAGCAAATTTTAAAAAATTCACCAAATATAGGCTAGTAATTCTATCCCAATCCAAAAGTGTTGCGTGGCTTTATTGTAGAGAAACGTTCAAAGAATTCATATATGCAATTAAAAAATTTATTGATGGAAAATTGTAAAAGTTATTAGCTCAAGAAACAAAACCTGTTCAGTAACGAAAGGAAAAAGTTTAACTTTAGGCCTACATAACAAGTAGTAAACATTTTTTGTAATTTTTTCGTAAGCGTAAAAAAGTTTCGTAATTTAGTTCTAAATAGAACCCTATAAAAAAAAAAATTAACAATTTAAAAATTCTTATTTCGAAAACACCAGTTTTTATGTTCCAACTACAAGGGTGCTAACAAAACTAGGCTTACTTCAAAACGTAATTTAGGAATATTTGCCTTTCCCAAAAATGAAATATTATTATAACAAAGTGTAGAGAACAAATCAAAGAAACGAACTGTATACATTTCTTTTCTCAGTTCACAAAAGTGTTTGAATAATCTCTACTTGAATAACAAAAGTGAGGACAAATGTCTGAACACACACAAAGAAGCGCACGTAAACGGCCTATCTATTGCATGTTAAAATAGTCCATTAGCTTCAAAATTCAAACTTGATTTGAGACCGTGAAAACACAGACTTTCCCACGGTCCTATACAACAAACCTGTCTAGTAACCCATATTTGTTTCAAACTAAATGTTAGTTTGAATCATTCTCTACACAAAGGTAGCAAAAGATTTCTAAAACTAGAATGATATCACCCGTCTTTCACGTGTTATAAATAAGGCTGTTTATTGGTTGGAAACGTAACCAATGCAAGGGTCTACAAAACGCCCCCATATTTATAGATATATTTGACGGAATTTTTATTGGCTGGCAACTTTATTTAGAGGGAATTGTAACAGATCCAACAGTATATAAATTTAACTCAGAAAAAGAACTGGGCGAGCTGTAGACAGAGAGGAAAGATGCCTTATTTTAAGTTTTGGGACAAAATCCGCGCGTCAATTGAGTTGTCTGACAGTTAGAGGGTTAAGAACCACATATAAATAAACAACAATAAACTATCCTAAGTATCTGAAACCCCCTCTTTCAAGAGACTTTATCATGTGTGCTTAGAATCCATGTACAATTACTGCTACTTCTAACCTCCTGTAAATTGTTTATTTGGTGCTAGTGTATTATAGGTTGACCACAGGTTTTAATAGAATTACACCAAATATCACTTTTCCTTTATATATAATAAAATTAGACACTTCACTGACTGAGGGAAATCAATTATAAACAATCTAAAACAAATATAACATAACAAATTAACAAACCAAAAATTGCTTACAGGATTTAACATGTAGAATGTTCAGCTATTTTAATACGCGATTAGGAACAGGGTTGCCAGATTGGTTGCAACTAGAGTAGATAAGTGAGTTTACCAGAGTTTCCTATATTATTAGTGTTGTGGCATTTAATAAGAATTCTATTATATAATTGATATAATACTAGTTATTGCATAGAATTAAACAACCAACAATAATATTGAACATAGTAATTGGTTTCTTTTTTATATTGTACAAACTGGATTGATCATCTAACAACTTCTGTCTACAACAATACCTTAAATTCACAAACATATGTTAATACAAAGAGGTATGATTAAGTAAAGATACTATAATTCTCCCATGCTTATTGAAAAAGTTCGGTTGAAGAAAATTAATTATTCAACATGAGTGATTACAAAGTCCCTTAAGTAACCAGGCTGTCGGCATGTTCTTGATGACCTACGTAGTTCTTGTAATTCATCGCCCGTTTCATTTGGATGTTGATCATTGATTTCAACATTTTCTGGGGTCCTTGGAACTATCACCATGTCTTCAATTGGAAAGTATTCTTGTTGTTTCTGTTCCAACGTTTGGTCGGAACTTGATAAAGTAGGTGTAAAACCCACTGTCTTCATTGGACTATAATTTGCTCGTAGTTGGTCAATATGGCGTTTAAACATATAACCGCTATCAAGTTTTACCAGATAATGTAATAATCCGTCCTTCCTGATTACTACTCCTGGTTTCCAGTGAGTATTATTATTTGAATAGTAATGTGCTTGAACTCTGTCTCCTTCCTTGAATTGTCTTGCCTTAGTTTGTTGCATATAAGCCTTTTTTTAAATAGTTGGTTTAAGAGCATCTAACTTTATTTGTATCTGTCTGTTTAAAAAGAGTTCTGAAGGTGTCTTTCCGTTAACCAAAGGCGTAGCTCGACACCTGAACAGTATTTCTCTTATCTTTTGTTTAATGGTGTAATGTTCCTTGACCATTGTCGCTAGCCTATGTTTGAGTGTCTGTACATTTCTTTCAGCCAACCCATTTGTCGCAGGGTGACCTGGAGCTATGAATTTTCGGAAGATACCACCTTCTTTACAGAACCTTTGAAACGTTTCACTGATGAAGATCGTTGCGTTATCAGACACCATTACTTCTGGGAACCCATAGCGTGAAAACACATTTTGGAGCATTTCAATCGTAGATGTTGAAGTTGGCGCTGATGTACATACTTCTACTTCTGCCCATTTTGACTTTGCATCCATGATAACTAGTAGATAGCTGTTTTGGTAGGGTCCGGCATAATCAATATGAATCCGCTGCCAGTTGTATTCTGGTTCCTCCCAGGGGTGCAGAGGTGCTTTGGGTGGATTATTCCTTGTTGCGGAACAAGCGATACATTCTCTGACTACTCTTTCAATATCCTTATCAATGGATTTCCAATACACATATCGGCGGGCAAGTTGCTTCATTTTCGTTGATCCGATATGTGTGTAATGTAGTTCAGATAGAACTAAATTTTGAAGGCTTGCTGGGATGACGACACGTTGGTCTCTGAATAAAATATATATACAAGGTTAATTTATATTACCTGTTTTTTCCGTCAAGTGATCCACTAGTACCCCCTAGTGGATCACTTGATGGAAAAAACAGGTAATATAAATTAACCTTGTATTAAGATAGTGATTCGGGGACCTTATCCACAATGAATAAAATATTACCATGGATAGTGAATTTTGACTCCATTGAATTGTTTTCCCGTAGTGCTTTTATTACTTTTGATAGATGTTCATCTTTCTCTGTTTCTTCTCGAATAGATTCATAAGTTAGATCAATTGTTGAAATTACTTCAATTACTGAGTCACATATTTGGCTTACTTCAGAATTTATGTATTTCTCTGTTTGCGGTGTTGACTCAATTGGTGCTCTTGATAAACAATCTACATTGGCGTTTTCTGTTCCCTTTTTAAATACAACCTCATAGTCGAAACCTGATAGGAAAGCAGCATACCTTTCAAGTCTAGCTGATGTCATCTGAGGTAGTTTAGCATTCGGATGAAAAATTCTCACTAATGGTTTATTATCAGTTATTAATTTGAAAGATCTTCCAAACAGATATTGATGAAAGTGTCCAACAGAAAAAACTATTGCCAATGCTTCTCTGTCCAGCTGTGAATAATTCTGTTCTGCTTGATTTAAAGATCCTGATGTGAACGCGATAGGATGTTCTTGACCGTTAATAATATGAGAAAGAATTCCCGCAACACCTTGAGGACTGGCATCACAAGCAAGTTGAACAGGTAAGGTTGGATCAAACGGAGTAAGTACTTGATCGCTGGCAATTTCTTGCTTGAACCTTTGAAAAGTTTTACTACATTTTTTGTTCCAGTAGAATTTTGCGTTTTTGAGTAGGAGTCGTCGCAGAGGAGCTGTAAGAGTGGATGCATTAGGAATAAACTTTGAATAATACATTACCATACCTAAAAATCTTCTAACTTCTTCAATTGATGTTGGTCGTTTCATTTTCAGGATTGCATTGACCTTTTCGGTTGATTTAAGAATTCGGTTGTGTTCAACAACATAGCCTAAAAATTCTATGCGTTCTTTGAAAAATGAACACTTATCTCCGTTGAGATGTAAGTTGTAACACTGACAGTCATGTAACAGAGATGCTACATGATAAAAATAAATCAGCAGTTTCCCATAATGTCTAAAGCATAGAGGTTTGGTCTAAGTAAATAAAATGACACAATATATATAATAATAAACATTTATAATTCTTGCATATATATAAATTCCTTTATGACGCAAAATAGTTACAGTAGAATCATTTTTAATAAATAAAGAACTATTGAAATTAAAAAATAAGCACATGAGAGAAAATGAAAATATGTATCAGCGAGTATAACAGAGTACAAACGACAAGCGTTGAAACAAGACTGATCGAGAAGGCTTTGTACGTTATGCGTACGTGACAAAGTGCACAGAAAGGTAGAACGTTAGAGAACTCTAATATGGCGTAGTGGACTGTATGTATAACTAGTTGCAGGTGGTGTGAAATTCGTTGGAAAATGTGGTATTTTCTTTGAGATGGCAACGAATGTTGTTCTAAAATAAAGCAGAGGTACTTCGGAGTTGGTGCAAACTTAGAAGATGAAATCCATCGTATATTTTCCTTGAAAAGTGAAGTTATAAAAGGTCGCCATGTGCTATGACGAAAATGCGCGTTGAGCTTCGAGATACTTTGTGTGAATTAATAAAAATCCTAGGTAAAAAACAGTGCAACGAATAACGCAGTAAGTAATAATGGCCATAGGACATACATTTTTCGGTCTGCTGACATAAAATTTTTAATTACCGTATTCTAACAAGTAACTTCTTTTGATTTTTATTGCGTCATAGTTTAGACTAGGGTTGAGAACACATTGTATAAATTGTATATAATTAATTGATTTGTTTGTTTAATTTTTTTGTAATGTTGATATATATCTTGTTGTAAATAATCATTCTTTAATTATGTCAGAGTAAACGAATAGTTGTCCTGCCATGGTGTCTTGAATTTCTTTATTCAGCCACGCACATCCAGTTAGCTTGTACTTTAACAGCCAGGTACTCACCCCTGAGAAAGTTAAACTAATTCAATAAATATTTCACAGTAATTAATAATTATGGATAGACAGATGCTAACAGAGCATAGATGAAGTTATATGTGGATTATTATAAGTACTATGATTATTATTTTTTAAATTTTATTTTTGAGTTAAACGAAGGTGATGTTAAGATTTTTATGAATAAGGTGAGTTTATATGAGGTTTTGAGTCATAAAGTGGAGTTTAAGGTAATATTAAGATATAATTCTACGTTGGAGTTAAGGAGATACATGATGTATGGTGATTTTTGTCTATGGAGGTAAGGTAGTAGGCCTAAGAGGTGTTTTTTGATGATTTAAGGTATATTATGAACGACGATTTCTGGTGTATTAAGGTGAATAAATAAAAGAAGTGAAGGAGAGGTGTTAATGATTGCTGAATAATCCACATATAACATTTTATTTTAGTTTGAGCAATTTTTTTTATTTTTACAAATTTTCCGAAACCCATTTTTTTTTTAAACAGTTTTTATTTATTTTTTATTTTTGCAACGCTTATCGTTGCAAAGTCAAATTTTTGTAGTTGATTGAGACATGCATATAAGTTATATCTACACTCTTCTAATGTTGAGCCATGAACTACAATGTCATCGAAGTAATATTCAGTCTTAGGTACGTCCCTAAGAATTTGATCTATAATTCGATTAAACTCAGCAGGAGCGGTTTTAATTCCGAAGGACAGTCTGTTCATCCTGTATGTTCCTCGATGAGTTGTGATGGTTTGTATTTCACTTGATTTGATTGTTGATCAACTTTAATATGAAGATAGGCTTTGTATAAATCTAACTGACAGAAATATTTGGAATTCCGTAGACTGTTTAATATCTCTTCAATTTTCTTTATTGGATAGTGGGCATCTGTTAGCCTTTCATTCACTCCTACTTTGTAGTCAACGCAGAGACGTACTCCGCCATTCGCTTTTGGAATAATGACAAGAGGAGATCCCCAGTCACTGGAGTCGATTTTGCTGATGATTCCCGCAGCTTCAAGAGACTTTAGCTCATAGTCTACTTTTTCTCTTATGGCGTAAGAAACGTCACGTTCACGGTGATACACAGGCTTTGCTTTATCTCGTAATTTGAGTGAGACCTTGTAGTTAGGTACACACCCTATTTTCTGTTCGAAAATTGTTGGGAAAGATAATTTTATATCACGATTGGCATCATCGATATTATTGATGGGTTGATCAGTAGATTGATGTTGATCTACTTCAAATAAATTTATTTTGAGATTTCGAATCCACACTCGTCCTAATATAGCTGGATATTGCTCTGGTACAATATAAATTTCCCCTTTGAAAGACTTTGATCGATAATTTGCATTCACTTCGATTTTACCATCAGGAGTAAAGTTATTTTGTGTATATGATTTAAAAATCACATTTGTTGGTTGAATTGTAATAGTGAGATTTAACCTTTTGAAAATATCTCGGGGTAGAAATGTGTAACCTGACCCTGAATCCACTTCAAATTGAATAGGTATGCCTTCAATATTTACGTATGCATGAAATCGTTCAATTCCTTTTGATATATATATGATGGTTTATTTTGAAAAACATCTACAATGTTTTGAATACCATAATCTTGGTTATGTATGTTTTCAATATTTATAAGATTAGTCGATTGTGTTTCAACTTTTGAATTTCGTTCAATAAGTGCACTGATACATACATTACCAACATGTCCTTGTTTAAAACATTTTGAAAATTTTAACCTGGTTTTATCTGTACGACAATCCTTTTATATATGGTTTTGTTTACCGCAGCGTTTAAACACAATCCATCGAGTCCCAAATCTTTAAAACTTATTTTAGACTTATAAGAATGTTTTGATTTTGAATTATCACACATGGGCTTTTGAGATCGAGAATAGTTTGGTTTTGTGTTATAATTACTTGATTTAGGCCCGATTGAAACCTTGTTTATCTCTGGTATTGACTGTGCTTGAAAAGGTATTTGATTAAACAACCTTGAATCAAGTTTAGAGGCTTCTAAAGCAATTGCTTTTGATACTATATCCTTGAACTCTGTTATGTCGAATTTATAATACAAGTATATATTTTAATACTATACTTTTCCTTTTAAAAAAATGCCCCGCTAGTTGTGGAAGCCAAAACTTATAATGTGATATTAATGAGTTTTATTATTCTATTTGTTCCAAACTTCTACAATGACTCACTCTTAATGGTTAACAAAATTTGTACTTTATTAAGTTGAAATTACTTTCTCTTTACACAATTATTTTTTAAGTTTATTAGAGCACTGAAACAATATTATTTTCTTTGATGTATAGGCTTAATATACTAATGACTATACAAATTTTAATTGATATTCTCTCTCTCTCTCGGGTTAAAGAGTACCTGGCTAGTTAAATATGCAATCACTTAATATTATACTTAAAACTACTACAAAGAAATATTACAAACTAAATCTACTATTATTAAAAAAATGTTCACTATTATATATATATATGGCCAAATCGAAGTTACATTAAATGTTCTCAAGTCTATTAATTTAGAAGATCAAATTTCTGGTACTTTGTTATTTGGGTTGGTAAAAATTGGTAGAATATTACCTAGGCTGCAGATTCTACTCTATACTGATACAAACAGGTTTACTTATTTATTTATTTATTTATTACCAATAATTCCTTTTACATGTATAAATACATAAAGGACCTATAGGGGGCACAAATGCCCGTACATAGGATTATTATAACTCTGATATTTAATTTTAGTTTCCTTCTATTTAGAGTTCAAAAGTCTTTAAGTCAATTCAATTCTTCTTATAAATTTGGTTTAATTACTGTTCATCAAAATGCAACTGTATTATAGGCCTATGGCTATTCAGAAAGGACTGTAAAAGGAAGCCTATAAATTTAAACAATTACCGCTCCAAGAATCGATACGGCCATTTATAGTTTAACTCCATAACTTCTGTTAGCAGTGTTCATTTGCTTAGCGTGTATGTAGTCACGTTTTATTAAATATAACGAACTTTACAACTACCGTTATATTTTATGTCCTTGGTATCACTTTTTTAATTATATTTAATGTTTATTTCACTTTGAATTGTTAATAAAGTCCAAAATATTCATTTTATATTTTCACATAACAGTACGGTATCGTATTGTATTTATCACAGCTGTTTTTGAATCCTGCTCTTTTTCTTAGATCACAGTTTAGACAATGGCATCACCTCTGCCGTGAATCGAGTTTGTATTCCGTACGCGATTGTATTTAAGGTTATCGAAACACATTAACTTTCTTTTAGAATTTTACAAGTAATCATTTATAATTCAAATTATACACAATGCTTCTACTTAATTTACAATTTCATTTACACTAAAACTAACTTAATCTATATCGGTTAAACACAATGATTTTGTTCTTACTTGCCTTTGTTTTTATAGGCTAATTTTAATGATTAAAATTAGATTTATTTATGTTATACGGTAAGTTTAATTTAATTTAGCTTAAGCTTGTTATCATTTGTGTATTTACTGTGATTTAATTTACTCATTCAAAATCCCGAAGTTACTTTCTTAAGATATTAATTTTGACTGCTCTAGACTAGGCTATATAAGTAGGTTGGTAGGTAGGTAGGCTTATACTGAATCTTACATTTCATTGTATTTTTATCTGTTAACCAGGACTCTTTAACTTTGAAATTACTTAGATATATACAAAATTTTACAAATTGTAAGAGATGTTCACGGATAGAATTATCTTTGATTCCTCGTATGAATTGAGCCCTAAGAAAAATATCAGCTACTGATGTTTTACATTCACACTGAGAGAAAAATTCACAATTCCCTAAACACATTCTTAGGTTAGCTACAAAGTCAGAAATTGATTGTTGATCCGTTTGATAAGTTGACAAAAATTGATGTTGATATACTAAAACATTTTTTTTTTTTTGGTGCAAGATGTTCTTCTAATAGTTTAACTAATTCATCATAGTGTAATTCATCTGGTCTTTTAGGTGCAGAAAGAGTCATAACAATGTTAAAATTATTTGACCCGATAGAATTTAATAGTAGTCTGGTACAGTAATTTTTATCTGTTTCGATGTGTTTCATTTGTATAACAAACTTTTGAGTCGAAAGTTTTTAATGTTGTACGTGTTGAAGATGGTTAAATATTGGTTTCCCGGCATCAGTGAAGTGTATAATTACTATATTTATTAAGAAAAAAGTTCAGGTTTGTGTATTTATAGTAGTTTTGATTGACAAGTTAAAGTAAACAAATACCATATTATTTTTAGATGTTTTTATGTTTGTTCCATACAATTTTGAGAGGGTAAAGATGCCGAACGGCGTGACCAGAGGTTTTTTAAAAAATTTCTTCATATTATGAAAGAACACGTTAAACTGATTATAAAAACAACAAACATTTTCCCGACAAATAGAAATTATAAAAAATACGAGAGAAATAAAAGTAGAAAATAGAGGTTAACTTCAGTATTTTTTTATATTTTAACACTAAATAAAAGAAACAAATCACTTAATAGGCCTACACCAAGAAATATCAATAATAACTTAACTAAACAAAATTAATGAATGAAATCACGAAAATATATATAGATATTTATATAACTTTTCAAAACTTTTAGTTTAAAAACAATAACAATTGTCGTTAAGAAATTACATTGAATACCAGTATAAAAGAAGAAAGTTATCATTTCTGTTTGCCAACGTTGCCACATTGAACATTAGAATAAAAAAAAAACTAGAGGTACTGACCTATACTGTTTAGTAACAGTATGTTGCCGATAACAGTATAATTATAATATTTCGTCGTTATTATCGCATTATATAATGAGAATAAAAAAAAACTAGAGGTAGGCTACTAACCTATACTGTTTAGTAACAGTATGTTGCTGATAACAGTATAATAATAATATTTCGTCGTTTTTATCACATATAATTAGAATAAAAAAAAAACCAAAGGTAGGGTTCTAACTTAAACAGTTAGTTATTATTTTCTAATTTTAGGCAATAGGCCTATAGGAGGCACTGATCAACCCACTGTGTTAAATCCCATAAGCGATTTTTGGTTTGTTAATTTGTTATGTTTTATTTGTTTTAGAATGTTTATAATTGATTTCTCGCGATCAGTGAAGTGTCTAATTTCATTATATATATAGGAAAAAGTGATATACAGTGTAATTCTATTAAAACCTCTGGTCACGCTGTTCGGCACTAGAACCTTTTGAGAGAGCAACTTTACTATTCAACTCTAGGCTAACCTATGGCGACAGAAATGCAAAATAATAATAAAAAAGATACCTAAAAGGTTCTAACCTAACCTATTTAGTCACAGTATATTTACCTGTATTCAACATTTAACCGTAGAATGTAAAACAACGTCGTTATCTGCAAAAATATTAGGCTAGAGTCTAATTACGCCATTTTGAGAAATTATGTTTAGTGTTTACATTGATTTAAGACACTCAGTAGGCTAATACAATCACTAAGATTAAATTTTATAGCGTTTTCATGAGTATATATTGCAGCCCAAATCTCTGTAGCCAAGGGAAATTTTACAGGAAAAGTTGCCCAGGTATCTAGGATAGTTGGCTTTTAAAATCCTAACCTCAAAAATCGAGTTTTTTTTTGGTTTTAGGGCCTACGTCCTGCTGTTTTGCACTTAAGGCTAATGAAGACGGGACCTACAGATTTACGTGGAATCCGAACCACAGCCAACGATGTCTGTTAAGAAACCATTTAGAAAATTATTCGGGATCAATGGGAATTGAACCCGGAACTTTTCCATTGATGGTTGCCATGACGATTGATAAAGCATTGACGCCTTAACAACCACGGCCACCGTGGTTAAAACAAAAATCGAGATATTATGCTTCTGAAAAGAATAAGTTTGGTTAAATAACTCTGCAGTTTATTTTCTAAATACTTGACAGGCTTACTTACAATCATTATTCGTCAGTCGTCACTACTTTTTTCAAATAATGTGAACAGAAGTTTTGCAATGACTTCCTCAGAGCTATCCAATCACATGCTGTGGGTGTGGAACTAAAGGCCATTGTAAATGTATAGACTGCAAATATGCTAATCAAATCTAATTATAAATTTTTAGCTACAATTAATTGAAGATCTACTGTACAAACACTGTAATAAATCAAGAAAAATAAACTTTAAAAATCAAAGAAAAGCAAAGCGAGTTGAGTTGGATTACAATACAACCTAATAGTATCAAACACTAAGTATCAAGTGAAGTGCGGGGAAGTGCCATGTGCCAACTTGAACTTGTGTTGTGAGAGTGAGTGGTGACTGGTGAGTGGTGAGAACAATCCTACACTATACAAACGTCACAAACATTAACAGCCACTAGTTTACTTCAATTGGAGCCATTGAATGTGTCGTCTGCTAGCCTATCCCAACCCAATCTTAGTTCCGCCGTTTGCTTTTCTTTTTAGAAGTATAGCAATGCTTACAACAAGAAAAATAAGTTTATATTTTTTGTATGTACTTCAATTTATTTTTAATTTGTGTAACAATACAAAATCCTACAATACTGAGTAACATTTTTCGTTGAATGTACTATGTCATATACCAAAGAACTGTTGCTAACTAAATCATGTAGGCTGTGATTTAGCTTTTCCCAGACAACAATTATTTGAATCGTATATACATCGATAGTATCGAATCGAGCTTGAGTTATTATAGACAGACAAGTGAATGAAAATTGTTTGTTTTGCGTACTCACAATCTCTCAACTCAACACACACCCAGTGTTGCCAATGTCGGGTATTTTACACGGCATGCGGGGATTTT
>JAGFPH010001943.1:67004-97208 GCA_018207615.1 Philaenus spumarius
AGCTGCTATTTCTCAATGTAGCCAAGAACAGGAAGAAACAAATACTACATTGTCTTCTCTGGATTTGGATTTTAGTTGCAATGAAGTAAACTATTTTGACATAGATGATGTGATTGATACTCTTGAAATCGAAAAGGAGGCTACACCTATGTTAATTACAGAAAGTAATGGTTACTTAACAACCATGCCTAACGAAGGGGAAATTAATACTGATGACACACATGATGACCCAATTGATACACATATTGAAGGACAAATGAACAAGGCTTTGGAAGAAACCAGTGATTCAGAAAATGAACAAGAAGAGGAAACTAGTGGCACAGACAAGAAGCACAGTTATAGTAGTAGGGAAATTCCCCAAAAGAGAAGAAGAGCAAAGTGAGGACAGGCAAACAGAGATTACTGGACAGCAATATCCAACAAGAATAAAAGATTAAAAGGGGAGTCTTACCATGGCAGAAGAACAAACAAAAAAGGCAAAGCAGTTTTTGATGTAAAAAAATCAAAAAGGAGCCTAAGAGCACGATGCAAATGCAAATCAGGAAATCGTAAAAGATTTGCTTGTTCCAAGATTTCTGAAGAAAAAAGAAAGGAAACTTTCGTAGGTTTTTGGAAACTTGCAAGGGGTGAGAAAGTAATGTATATACGTAATTTAGTTGATAAAGTGCTTGTCGCGAATTACCAAAGGAATTGATAAAAAAACAACTTATTAGTGACTTCCTAGGGGATCTTCCTAAACTTGAATCTCACTATTGTAGGAAGAGTAGTTCCAAGCTTTATTTAGAGCCAAGGTGGAAATCCAAGTCGGAACTCTTTAAAGAGTATAAAGAATTTTGTAAGTCTAAAGGTAAAGAAAGCCTAATTGCGTCTGACTGTTTATTTTATACTATATTTTCAGAAAGTAATTTGTCACTACTCACCCTCAAAAAAGACCAATGTGGCCTATGTTGTGCCCATTTACAGGGTAACATAGAATTGCAAGAGTACAACGACCACATTTCTAGCAAAACAGCAGAAAGAAGATGATAAAACAAAATCAGGAGAAAATACTACAGTTTATACAATGGATTTGCAGGCTGTGCTACTATGCCCATCATTAAATGCTTCAGCTCTATACTATCGAACAAAACTTAAAGTTCACAATTTTACACTATATGACCTTAAATCAGGAGCTGGTTATTGTTTTCTTTGGGACGAGAGTGAAGGTGGTTTGAGTGCGGATGAGTTCTGTAGTATTTTATATGAACTTTTGACAAGTGAGGTAGACACAAGCAAATACAGTAATGTAATACTATACAGTGATGGATGCACCTATCAAAATAGGAATAGTATTTTGTCTAATACACTTCTTTTGGCATCATTTAAAACCGGCTTAACTATAACACAAAAGTTTCTGGAGAAGGGTCATACCCAAATGGAGTGCGACTCAATGCATAACACAATCGAGAGAAGGCTGAGAAACCGGGAGGTATATTCTCCAGTTGCATACTTTGAAGCATGCAGAACAGCTAGGGTAAATCCACAACCCTATAAAATGCAATACCTAACCCACAAGTTTTTAAAAAAAATTAGTACCTTATTATTTGTAACATCAATACGTCCTGGCCACAAAAAAGGGGACCCACAAGTAACCAACATAAGATGTATACAGTATACTTCTAATGGAGAGTTGGTAATTAAATTAAAATACTCAGATGATTTTTCTTTGTTTCCAAGAAGGGTGAAAAAACCCTCTGATAATGTAATTCTTGAGAGTTTGTATAACAAAGCAATACCGCTCCAGGCAACAAAGTTCAGACATCTGCAGGAAATGAAGGCAGTCTTACCCAGAGAAGTTCATAAGTACTATGATGAATTGCCCCACTTCTGTAAGTCTGGTAACAGAGTATGTGAGGACAGAAATAAATGTGCTTGTACTATAGCAGTAAGCGCACCATAGGCTTTTAGTAAGTGTCCTTACCATAAAATAGTTGTTAATAATGTGATTTCATAACTTTGTAATAAAAATATTTTTGTGTTCAGCTTAATTTTTTGTTTTCATACATCCATAATCTTTATTAATTTATGCAGCGCCATGGCTACTGTTTTTTTTTTTTAAAGATAGGTCAGTTTAAACAGGAAATTAATTATTTATAATTAAATTAATATATATATATAAATAGGCTATATACACACAGACCTAAATAATGTTATTAAAAATTAACAGTACTATAATTTTTGAATTCTTTTGTTTTTACTAAGAGTGAAAAGCTTGTATATAAACAAAAATTTTAAGTATGAAAACCTTGTAAATCAAAATTAAAATGAAAAACAAGTATATCATGCAGTGCATAAAAGGTAAAACCTTGTAAGTCTGAATAAAATATATAGCAACATACATTTTTAGTAATCATTATAACAGAAAGTCTTTCAATAATAAACAAGAACTAAACAAATTCAACTGGTTATCAAAACTTACAAAATGTCACATTTAAATAGTTATTTGTGTCTCCTGTAAAGTTTAGATATTTCGACTTACGAGGTTTTCACATTAAGGTGACGTTAAGTATAGATTTTAACTCATCCTTAAAACCTGCTTTAAAGTTACCTAAAGGCTACCTTAGGTTCAATTGCAATGCAGAGTCGCTCCTTTTCATTAAGCAGGCCTAAAGGTACCTTTGAATTCGTCATTTTCTCAAGGTAGCTACCAACGTACCTTTGGGGAAATTTAGCGAGTTTATAAGTGATTCTAATAACACACGAAATCGCTAATTATGAATCTTTTTTTGAATTTATTTATTTTGAATGTTATTATGGAAGGATCCCTAAACGGTATATTCGGGATTATGATAATAAATTCGAAAAATATTTAAACGGCAATTTGAAATGAGATACCAGATTTCAAAGGATGCCGATGTAGTACAAAATGTCATTGCCCCATTGGTAGGCCTACCAGATTAATTATAATAAATGATGATTACCAAAATCCCATATTCATACAATATTGATAGCATTGTGTTTTTATGCCATGATAAATATTTAGGAAAACAACTAACAAGTCTGTTGCATATTTTTTATAATTAGTCTAGTCGAGTCTAGGTATTGCCGTAGGCTACTGAACAAAATTAATTGATACGGTAAAACAATTTATTAGATTGAGGTTGTTTTGGATAGGCCTAACGGTTTAAATAAATGTGACAATACATATTTTATTTTAATCATACAGTTAATAATGATATCTGATTAATGAAAATAATGAAAGCGATCAGTATGCACATAACCTCAAAACGTACACTGTACTGCAAAACTATTCAGTTGGAGTGACAATCAGAGTAAATTTAAAATCTATAAAGGTTATTTTATTAATTTATCGGTGTCATTGATTAACTAAATATTGCAATAGCTAAAAGTAAATATTGAGCTGTGCATAAACTAGACTTGTAGGCTACCAATTTCATAATTAATTGATCTAATCGTTAGTTTGTTTAGATGAGAGGGAGTGAGACCATTTTAGGCTTATATCCCAACATAAAACAGTTTGTATAAATTCGCCAGTTAATTTAGCAGCTGATTTTGTAGTTGCTAACTTGTGCCAACTGTTGGACGTAAGTGCCAACAATATTAAAGTAAATAAACGGTATCAGTTAACTGACACAAACTTTCTCCCAACTTACTGTAGTCAAAATAATATTGTTTTTAATCATTTTATTTACTACTTTTTAGAACAAAACAAAAAAAAATATTCTACCTACGTCAATCGTATAAAGAAATTATTGTCCCAGGCGGGATTCGATCGCGCGACCTTAGAATTACTGGCCGTGTTCGCTACCGTTGTACTACCCGTGCGGCCGTGACCGCGATGCTAGATTGACAACATAAACTTGTTTATTTTTTAACATTTCCCCCTAATTATAAAACGCCGAAGTTTTGATAAAAGCGGGTGGTGTCATTTTGTTTGGCATCTTAAGCACTATAAATACTGAAAATTTGATCAAAATCGTTAGAGCCGTTTTTGAGAAATTTGCATTTTTGTCATTTTTTATGTGTTTTTAGGGGCAAATTACCCTTGAAAATTAAAAATTCCAAAAAATGAAAAAAACGCCTGGAGATATTAGGGTTTAGTACCTACATACCAAATTTCATGAAAATCGGACCAATAGTGTCCTCTCTGGTCGTGTATACATACTGACACACTGACAGACAGACACCACGTTAAAAACACTTTTTTGGGTTCAGGGAGCACCAAAACAAAAAATTCCACTAAAAATATTTTTGGGTTCAGGGAGCACCAACACAGATAATTGCACTAAACAATTTTTTGGGGTTCTGGGAGCACCAAAACAGATAATTCAACTGAAAATTCAAATTCGAACATTTTTAGGAAAACAATACTTTCTCCATATACTACGTATAGGGTGGAGAAAGTAAAAACCATGAATGTTATGAACGATTTCTGTTTAAGTTCATAATTAAACTAAATAAATGCATTTTAAATGCTTTAACAAATTAAATTACACAAGGATAGCTTTATTTACAGTTAATGAAATATTCGTTCTAGAGGTATTTACTTTTGTAAAATTGGTACAGGTGTCTTCTACTCTTTAGGTCTCCTTAAATATAGCCTCACCTAAGGCCACCTTAAATAAACGTCTATGAATTGAAAACTATGTGTAAGGCCTCTTTAAGGTATGATTCGACCTTACGGTTTTCTTACATGAGGGAGCTTTAAGGCTACCTTAAGAAACGACTATGAATACCAGCCTAAGTATCAAGTGAAGTGCGGGGAAGTGCCATGTGCCAACTTGAACTTGTGTTGTGAGAGTGAGTGGTGACTGGTGAGTGGTGAGAACAATCCTACACTATACAAACGTCACAAACATTAACAGCCACTAGTTTACTTCAATTGGAGCCATTGAATGTGTCGTCTGCTAGCCTATCCCAACCCAATCTTAGTTCCGCCGTTTGCTTTTCTGTTTAGAAGTATAGCAATGCTTACAACAAGAAAAATAAGTTTATATTTTTTGTATGTACTTCAATTTATTTTTAATTTGTGTAACAATACAAAATCCTACAATACTGAGTAACATTTTTCGTTGAATGTACCAAAGAACTGTTGCTAACTAAATCATGTAGGCTGTGATTTAGCTTTTCCCAATTCCCAGACAACAATTATTTGAATCGTATATACATCGATAGTATCGAATCGAGCTTGAGTTATTATAGACAGACAAGTAGTGTAGAGAATGAAAATTGTTTGTTTTGCGTACTCACAATCTCTCAACTCAACACACACCAGAGAATTTGGCATTGGCATTAACAATAGAACTATGCATTACAAGGCGGTGTACGTTTATGTTAAGCATTTTTTACAGTGTTCGCGAATGTGATGTCAGGTGGTAAAATTGTTTAGCTTGAAGAAAATGTGTATCATGAAATTAGTTTTGTGAGTTTGTGTTGAAAAGTAATAAAAATGATTGCAAAAACAATGTTTGTAGTTCAAGACGGCCCTGCGAATGCCTTAGCATTAAGTAAAGACTATAATCAAGTTGTGATTGCAGGCCGCAATGGTATGTTACTTAACGTTATATTCATTGTTTGTATATTATGTACAGGCGTTAAAACCATTTTTCTTGTATAAAATTTCATGTGTAAATGAAAGGATGCTATGCCTCCAAATTAAAGTTCTAGTGGATGAGGAAAACGAGTTCATAACCACACAATGCAGAGAATAACTTTTGTATAAATAAACAATTTTTATATGTCTGAAAGAATTGGATTCAAAATCTATTCACATATAAAGGCTTAAGTTTACAATAAGCCTCTCAGTTGATGATCATAGTATTGTTTTTATGAATCAGAATAGTGTTGCCAACCTAAGTACCTATCACTCTGTCAATGTTAAACTGTGAGTCTAAACGGGAAACACTCTACAGCACTAATTAAAAATAATGTAAATATAGCAAAATCTTTAACACAGTAAATTTTTGAAAAAATGCTTGCAACTCGCACCGAAATGGCTTGGCATTGCAAAAATTTACATGCGACAGTTCTAGGGTTAAAATACATTTTTTGAATGAATACCCCCGTAAGAAAAGCACATTATTTTATTAATTAATGACTTCAATGATTGGCCATCATTCAGCATAATATGACACATGAACGAGTGTTTATAGAGAGAAGGAATATAGCCTAGGCCCTAGTTTAGGCTTATGTAGTTTCCGTTCTTTTTTTCTCAATTAATGTTAATATCGTTTGAATATATTTCTGATAGCCTAAGTTAGCGTTATAGCGAAAAATAAAGCACATACGTCACTAGAAGAAGACACAAGCAAAGCTACCGGTAGTTTAGTTGTTTTAGGTTATATTACGTATATTTTGAATCTGAATGAATTTTGGCAAAAATATACATCCCCACTCCTGCTGATTTGTAGGTTAGGTTGAAATCTTATAGATTTGAAAATGAAAGCATTAAAAAAACAAAACAGAAATAAAGCTGGAGTGTGGATGTATAGGCCTACTTACGCCTGAATTTTATACCTATAAAAAGTGTATTAGCGAATCTTAAGTTATTAATTTCTATACTTTTGAAGTTTGTATTAAAACTTAAAACAAATTTGTCCAGCTACATTGTGTATATCATGTGCAGTACATTTTTGTAAAACAGAAGAAACTGTTTTAAGTTGGATTTTCCTTATTGTAAATTACGCACTAAATCATTAAAATACCAGAATATATTGGGTACCGGTATTAGACTTTTTAAGAAATTATATATATTCATCAGTAGGCTAGACTAAAGGTTACGAACAGGGCAAGTCTGTAGGTCACGGTCGACATCTAAGTAAATCAAACACATTGTAGTTGTTTTATACAGTTAGGCCTACCTTTACTAATTTTAGTTAAGAATAACATTATATTAGACAAAACTTATTGTATCATTTTGAATACTTATTAAAATGGCTAATAAAAATCTCATCAGGTAGTTTAGGCTTAGGCATTGTACTGTATACATATATATTTAGGCCTACATATATTTTTTTCTTCAATTTAAGTTAATATCAATTGTAAACTGGCTTATCACAAAATTGAAAAAAGATACATTAACTTATTTTTTTAAATACCTTCAGAAAATGATAATCTAATCCCGCCTGGTACAGCAAGGAATAAAAAATGAGAATATTCTTTTTAGGTGTCACGCTTAACACTATTACAAAACAAACTTGTTATTCTATAAACACTTGATATTCCTATTCTAATCTCAACGTATCAAATAGACTACAGTTTTAGGTTAATTGGAGTTTGTAATGTTAAAAAAATGTTTTTAGCCTAGTTGTCAATACACCATCACCCAATCAGCTTTTCTGTCAAAATCGAATAGGCATAATTATTATTATGATTTTATTCAGTACAGTTTAAACTAAAAACATAATTTATAGGCCTTCATGTTTAGAAACGAATGTACGTAGCATGATCACAAAACTGTTCTCATTATTAAAGTATTTTGATAAAAAATAGCCAAATACTTTAAGAAGTCTGAATAAATTTATATAAATTTAATAAAATTATGTCTTATTAAAAGCACATATATATATATCTAATTTTATTCTTTTATTTTTGTTCACAGTTTTCAAAGTGTTTTCTATTGAAGAAGAAGAATTTGTCGAGAGTTGTAATTTGCGTGTTGGGAAGAATCTAAATCTTAACTTCTCTTGCAATGATGTTGCTTGGAGCTCCCACGAAGGTAAGGCGAAATGGTTTTACAACTTATAGTTTAAAACTAGGTTTTATTTAAGGATATTGAAATTATTTAAAAAATTTGCTTTTTGGATTTTAAAATTTTGTTTAAGGTACTCATACGCTTTCCATTAATACTGTAGCTAGTGATGTGGGCCGGGTAAATACCCAGCGGGTGGGTAAATATAAAATGTTTATTTACCCGGGTATCTACCCGAGGCCAGGGTAAATACCCAAAATGAGGGTATTTATGAAAAATAATGATTTAAATAGTGTTTTAAGTATTTCTAAGCATATTACACTCAGTAATAGCCTTATTTAGAGATATTTAGAGAATATAGTACCTTTTTGAGTAAAGCCCCCCCCCCCTCAATTCCCCAAAAATGTCATACAAAAATACCCAACAAATGGATATTTATTATTATCAAGCATATGAGTAATAGCTAATATAATAGGTACGAGTACGAGTATTTTATTATTTCAAACATAATGCTGTACAGTATTTGAATTTAGAGCAATGGAAATCCTCCACCCTTTTGAAAGAATAGTAATTTTTTTTAAATTAGGCTAGGTATTAATTTATAATTTAGGTCTAATCGTCCAAGTATTAATGTACCCTAAATTTTTTGAGCGTTTGTAAATAGGCATAATAACTTATAAACAGAATAAACATTTTGGTGATATTATTTAGTAATCTTATTGTAAACAAAAAAGGGAGGGATATTTAGCTGTGGACAGGGGATAATGTGTAGTGGCAATAGTGGCATCCCTGAGTAGTAGAATAATGTCTTCCTCCATTTAGTCCATTTTGTTTTGAGCACATTTTGATCTGTTCTGTTCTTAGACCTGTCAGCAATTATTAGTGGGATCCGGTGGATGGTGTTAGTTTGTAGTGTTATTTTCTACATCCCACATTTGTTCCAGCATCAAGATATTGAATCGTTTCAACATACTTAGATGCATACAGTATGCTGAAATACAGAATGAGGTGACAAATCAGTTATCTGAATAAAAATCCTTCATTTACAGTGTGATGGATGGAGCAACTTAAGAAACGAATCCATCGTCAACTTAGTTATTTCCAAACCTGAGCCTTTATTTGTGGAGTTTGTGGCCATTCTTACTAGGCTGAGCTTATAATAAAGACAATTAACAGATATGGACCAGAGAAGTTTTTAGTCATAATCGGAGACAATGCTGCAAACATGCAAAGCGCTTTGGCTATTGTAAAAGAAAAATACCCAGCATCCTCTTGGATGCCTTGCACATTTGTTGCATCTTTTGTGCGGAGACATTTTAGGATGTGCTTCAGTAAAAACATTTATGGCTACAGTGATTGATGTTGTCAAGACCATAAAAAATAGTCATTTATTGAAGGCTTTGTTTAACAGACTACAACTAGAAAAAAAGTACAAGGAGAGAGTAGCTTTAAAATTGCCAGGAAATACAAGATGGGGAAGCCATCTCTTCTGTCTGCAGAGTCTCCAATCTAACAAATCTGTGTTACAGAAAATGGCCGTAATTGAAGAGGCGGATATCTCATCAGACCTGAAAAGACGACTTCTTGACGATGCAGTGTTTTGTATACGCGTGGAAAAGTTCATCAATCTTATGAAGCCAATCATAAAACTACTTACACAGTTGGAAGGCAACACTTCCTTGATTCACAAGGTCTACTCTAAGTTAGAAACATTGAAGAAAACTTTGATTGAAGAAATCCCACTCTCGCCTCTTCAAATAGCAGAAGAAAAAATAATAAAAACAAACTAGACAAGCGGATGAAACGTGCAATAAGTAAAATCCACCTAGCTGCAGATATCTTAAGTCCTTCAAACCAAGGTTGCCATCTTGACGCAGAAGAATTACTTGATGCCATCAGTTTCATATGTGAAGTAAGAAACAACATGGGCTTGAAGATCATTGACATTCAAAAAGACCTTGCTGATTACCGAGATAAAGAAGGAATTTGGCATCGCCAATTCATTTGGGAAGGAATAACATCAAAGGAAGATGAAAATGAAGTGCAGCCTTTATTGTGGGGGAGGCAGCTGAGAGGAACATGTTTACTAGCTGTTGTGGCAATTCGTATTCTTGGGGCACCTGTCACTTCAGCCGCAACTGAGATCACATTCAGCACCTTTTCATGGATACTGTAACGTTATGCGTTACAAAAATAAAATATAGCTTCTTCTGCTTACAAATAAAAAAATAACAAATTATTTATTTGAGTTGATTTGCAAGACTCTATTTTTAGTTTTAATCTATCTCGGGTAGTGAATTCAATGACCTGATTGATATAAGGTGAAAAGGATCAGATTAGGCCAAACAAAGCAGACGATTTAGAAATTACCTTTGACATTTATTAATACGATCATAAAATATACGACAAAGAAAAATAAATTCAAATACATACAAATTATAGATTATAAGTTTAAAGAGAGCTATTAATTTATTTTAAAAAAAAGAATTTTAAGTGCACTGTACTTACAATAAGCAGACCACAAACTTATTAATTTAAAAAAATACCCACTCGCACGCGCAAAAAAACTTTCGTAGCCTAGTTCATGTTCGTGTCCGATTTACTGTCACATTAATTTAAGCGATCGCACTTTACACCAATTGACTATGCGATACTACATTGTACTTGTAGATCAAATAATAAATGTTACATTAAAACTGTTAACAATGCGCAGCGCGCAACACTTCAAGCATCCTTACAGCTTGGACCCTGGTTGACAAGTAAAATAATAAATGTTACATAATTAAACTTTTTAACAATGCGCAACACTTCCAGCGACGTTCACTGCGACGTCTCTAGTTGACGAGTGAGTTTAGCGTCTTTCTCACCCGCTACATTCGGCCGGCGTCTCTTCCCTCTCCACCCCTCAGAAACGTCTGATGACATAGATGTTCAAAGTTGCGTCATATCTTTTGGTTGCTAGCTGTGCTTTCTTTCTCGATCTTGCAGTTTGAAATGAACGTAGACCTTTCTTCTAGGAAATAGCTTGCAGGTGTTCGCTTCTTATCTCGTCTAGACTTTTGGACGTTGTTTTTCTAACTGCGTCTTGAAACTCGTATAATTTCCGCGTCTTGGCGTTAGTACATAGACTGTCTATCTTCTTAAACTCTACTTTTAAATTTAAAATAATTGATCTAAAAAATTGTCTGCCCTTTATTTTTATTCTACGGTACTGAAATGTACTTTAAAATTGTCTGCCCTTTTATTTTTATTCTACTGAAATGTACTTTAAAATTGTTTCTAATTATTAAGCTCTCTTTCTAAAAAAACATTTGTAATATAATTTAAGTTAAATTCAAAAATAAAAATGCTCTCTTTCTAAAATTGACTTATGGTCCTATTATATATTATTTTATACTTTGGAAAGTTGGAGACCTTACAATACACAATAAAAGAAGAAATCGATTAACGACAGAGAGAGCTCAGCGAAAATTACATACCTCTCCCATAATTGGAGATTGCTGAAAAAAGAAAAAATGAATAGACCAACTGCATACAGCAATAGACCAGAGTTTAAAGATGAAGGCGAAAAAGATTCTCAACCTTTGGAAATTGCTTCAAGCGAGGAATCATCTGAGTCTGAAGAAGAAGTCTCTAGTTCAAATTCTGATTCTGACTGAACCACATGTAGCCTACAACTGCCTACTTTTCTGTATTAAAATGAATTTGTAGCGTTCAAATTGGCATACTTTTTTACCCTTGCTTGATACAAAATTCTGAAATTGTAGAGTAATGGCCTAGATTCTGCATCTGTTTTGGGTTTTATCTTTTTTAACTAATATTAATCTTATTTGGTCAATAGTAGGCCCATTAATTTAATTGGATGATAATGATAATTACTATTATTAAGGAAAAATATCATTCAATCATTATAGAACATTTACACTATATATATTTACTTGAAATAGGTTTGCAATTACCTCGTAGCCTCTTGGTTTACTAAAATTGTTCTTATTTGCTCATTAATAGACACATTAGTTTAATTGGATGATCATATTAATTACGTATATTAAGGCATAATATCATTCAATAACTATAGAACGTTCATAATACATACGTTTACTTGAAATATGTTTGCAATTAATCTCGTAGCGGTCATATCGTTGAAAGTTATCATAAGTACCCGGGTTTATACCCAAATTGGGTATTTACCCACAGTTTTAAATACCCGGGTATTTTACATCACTAACTGTAGCAAATCTAAAGTTTTCTAAAAAATAATTGTAAAAAAGAAATTTTCTCACAAATCTATCTAGGCCTAAGTTTCCTCTATATTTAAGGGTCAAAGTCACAAAATGGGACAATTTTAGTCGCTTTATAAAAAAAATTATAAAAAAAATATTTTATGACAAAAATAAATTTTTATATTTCTGAAACACTTTTTTCCTTCTCACTAAACAAATTGCATGATAAAAAGTTACTATTTTTAGTGACTAAAATATGTTTCCTTTCTAAGAAATACAAATTGGTCACTGTCCTTGACCAGCTATCTTAAATGTTGAATGTCAAATAAGCAAACAAGCAGATCGATAATCACGGCAAAAACAGCATAGAATAAACGTTTAGGTTATGTGATGACTAATACATAACCAATATTCGAGCAGAGGACAAGATAACTATGTTTTTTTTCTTATTTTCAACACTTGTCCTTGAAACAGCTGAACAAAGACCGACTAAAGTATAAACCTGCCTTTACATTATCGATCGCAATAGAATTGGCGCGATCAGTAGTCTGTTGGAAGTTTATTAGTGAACTTCAACTGCTGCTGGTTTAGTTGAAATAATTTCAATTTGTTAAATTCTTTGAAAAATCACCTAAATTTAAGGTAACTAATAATAGTACCATAATTGCATGACATAACGGTCACGTAAATAGTTTAAGTACCGGTATATATTAAAATATTGCAGTAACCAACATGCCTAGTTAGTTGTCCATTGGTTGTCTTTATCCTAAATTTTATAAGACAAACCTATGTTGCCTATTAATGCTAATTCACTGATTTTACTTTAAAATTACAAAGCGGTCACATGCAAATCGGTAGCATGACCGCCATGGTATTACGTGACCGTTTTGTTTATTTACCACTTTTAGTAATTATACAACCTTTTTTTTATGTTATATCTGGAATTATTAAAGATTTTGTTATTAAAGATTGTGCTGTTATACATATTAATTCAAGAAGTTATTTTGTTTTTTTTAAATATTACATTATTATAGGCCTAGCCAATCAGTACTTTGTTATGATTTTTCGGTTGCTTTGTTTATTTCAACACTAAAAGCTGCTTTCCCCAACCATTGTTTGTTTTATTTATCAAAACAACTATTTTACTTGTCTTCCAGCATTTTCTAATCACAAATTTAAATCATTATCAAAACGGCCTCGATCGCTACCGCGCGGTCACGATCGCAACTATCCGGTCCCAGCCACACAAATCGGTCACACATACGAAATCGGCAGTATATGTTTGATTCAAAATCTGATTGTATAATTTCTATACAGAATTATTAAATGAATGTTATTAGGTATATAGATATTATTTATTATACATTTAAGCTAACTCAAAGTATTATTTTGCCGATTTAGCAAGCGTGACCGATTTGTATCCATTGATGCTTTGGTACACTAAAAGTCCATAAAAAAATAGAAATTCATGGAATTTAGCTCAGCTACAAATGCGATAAAGGTTCCTGAATGAACATGTTATTTACCTAATATGCTATTTATTTATATAAAATCAAATACTTAATTTAAATTTTTTTTAAATTGTCCCATTTTGTGACTTTGACCCTTAAGAAAAATAGCATTTAAAATGGTGTTAGAGGTTGCCTCCTTCACAGGAAAACAATAACGGTTACCGGTAACTATTCACTTTGGGAACCATCTTGCTTACACCTACAAACCTGTTTTCGATATAAAAAATTTAAACCCGAGAAATAATTTATAAATTACAAAGATTGAAGAGCACTGTAGCGACAAATTCACACTGATTTAATCACAAATAGAAGGAATAAAAAACAATAGCAGAACAAGTTAATGAAAATTTGTGAACAGAGAGGAGTGAGGAGGACGGAGTAAACCCTAAACTAGTTTAGTTCAGTAGTGTTAAAGCCACTCTGAGGATGGTTATGTTATTGAAATGTGTATAAGGGTAGTAGGCCTACAGTAAACATAACTTTTCATTAGTTTATTCTGTTATTGTTTTATGTTCCTTCTATTTGTGGTTTGGGGTTTCATTCAATCAGTGTGAATTTATAAATTAAAAAGACAGATGATTTTCAAAATGAACAAGTAAAATTAATAGGTAATGATTAGGGCCAGGATCTTTGAGTATTCAAAAATGGCAAATATTTAACAAAAAAGATGTAATATTTATTAAAAACACAATATATTTACTAATGTTTATTAATACACAAAAGTCTAGAAATGATATAATTTAGAATAAACCAAGTTTAAACTAAAAATAATTTGTTAACAATGCATATAAATGATTTTTACGGTTGAAAGTAAAACTTTTTCGATTATCTCAAAACGAAGCTTTATGTTAAAAAGCTTCTTTCCACATCACAGTGGACCATATTTAAACTCTGAAATGACTGAAGTGCTTAAAGTGTTAAATACTTCAAAATCACAATTTTCTTCTTCCTTATCCCAAGAAACTTGTTTTTTGATCATTAGTAAAATTGTATAGCCTGGTTAACAACCACACACTTCCGAGTACTGTGAATTTCAGGCCCTCAAGAGCCTCGCACTCGCACAACAGGTGTTAAGCCGAATTTAATCTCATGTGAGCAGAATCGACTAGAGTCTTCTGAAACCAGCCCCCTTTTTTTTGGAGGTGGTACTTGCTGATTGTTTCTGCCCATCTCACTCTCTAGAGTGCAGTTAAAACATAGTTTCATTGGAAAATGTTATTTCCATTTATATTCTCGTCTTTGTAAATTATTTTCTTAGGAAGAGAATTATATTTGGACCAAATTAAAAAAAAAATTGTTTATTTTCTCAAACAAACAAAATATTTATTTATCCCCAAACAACACAAAATATTTAGTTAAATAAAGATCTAGACTCTAATAATGATCATGCTTAATTATGCACTCATATGTGACGTCACAGTTCACTTTACACGATTTTGTGCAATTTTAACTCTAGAGGTAGCATTGGCTGATGTCAAAGATTCATCATCCATGCTTTCTTTTAATTGTTTTAACTGTGTGTTTTTAAGATTCTATATTTTAAACTCTCTGGCTTACATTGTAACATTTGGCTAGTGTATGTATTAGTGTAGAGGAGTGTTTGAAATTGAAAACAGAATTACATGATTTTCAATTTTGTCCAAAGCTGGTTATGTTAGCAAGAAATACTTTGTACCAATGTAGGTCTTGTAAACCATTTTAATCCAAATCAATGGGGTTTTATAATTAATTATCAATTACTAGGGGAAACCCCTGCTTGCTCCACGCGACAACCTTGTTGAAACCTTCTATACACATAATCATGTTATCTTTTCTTGATAATAAAGGTGTAGGATTAATAAATAACCCCAAAGCTAAGATGGTAAATAATGTTAAATGTTCAAATCAAATTATTTTGTACATTTTATAACAGCAGTTGTAATGAAGGTTAAAAGAACCAGCAAGGCTTTTGTCTACACTATGGTAAAAACCTAACCTAAAAGTTAGAAATACAAATAATTGCTTCAAAGTTTGAAATCAGCTGTTAATGGAAATATTGGAGCAAACAGCTCTTTTATCTGCTATTTTATTCGATTGTTTGCTATTGCAATATGTTGGTTCATCAGTCTATTCCTAAACTAAGATTTTTTTCCGACTAAATTTACAAATATTGAAATAAAAAATGTTTTTATCAAAATTAATTATGTGTTACTCAGGGATAGTGTAGCTTTTTATTAGTAAAACTATTTTTTTTCAATCGCTTCAGTAGTTTCAGAGATTACCCCTTACATACAAACAAACAAATTTTACCTCTTTCTAATATTAGTTTAGAAAACCAAACAATGTTAGGTGTGTGAGATAATTGATAAATTAAGGGCAACTAATGACAAATCGAGGTAATTATAGTAATTACAAATTATGACACATCCATTATCAAGCTCCATATGGCCTGGTTCAACTTATCTAGAGTGTGATTAGGATGTAGTAACATAAATCTTATCTACCTAATCCTAATATTATAAAGGATTGTATGTTGCAGTTAATCTCAGAAATCACTCAATCTATTTTAAACAAACTTTCACGTGTGAATAATTAAATCGTTCTGAGTAATAGTGTAATTTAATTTTTGCATGAAAAGAATAGAAAAACATTGCTTACGGAAGGTTATGTATTCTTTTTGAATCTTGAAAGACATTATAGACGGGGTCGTTGATAAATACAAAATAATTGCAGGACTTCATCCACTTGTATGTTAATCTGAAGATCAACAGTATTGTCTAACTTTATACAATATTTCTACATGTACACTAAACAAAACAATTTTTACAAAAACCACCATGTTTGGCAAAGAAAACACAACACTTCGCTTCTTCAGGTGTCGAATGTCTTAGATGGTAGCGAACGTTTAAATTTTCAACCTCTCCGAGCACCTAACACACAGGTCTACTTAGGACTCGGTCGTAATTCATTCAACCCTCTGTACTTCTTTTTTTTACATATCTTTATTCCACATACGGCAGTCCACACAATCGTATGTGGGTCAAACTTCCCGTCCATTTAAGAAACGTGTTCAAATAAAGATTCAAGGAACATAGCCTTTAGCCACGCTATACTTTGGGGTCTATGTTATTAAAAGAGACTGATTGGAAGAAAAGAGTATTTAAAAATACAGTATTGATGTCTGTAAAGGAAAATATATTTCCCAGCCTAATTCCACCATAAATGTAATTTATTTGCCCTTAGTAAAGGCCACGGTTTGAATTCCGTTTAACATATTTATTAACATATTGTATAAGTTGGTGGTGCTTCTTACTTTCTGAAAAAAAGTTGCTAATCTGGCAACGCTGTTATTTCTGTCAGCTTAGCAAAGATGTCTGAATGTTCGCTGTATTAATTCGTCTATTCAACTTTTGGTTGTTTGTTCTTTTATCCTTGTTTTATATTGTTCATATTTGATTTGTCACAGTCAGTCGAGTGTATTGTCTGTAATGTCCTTTATATTTAAAGGAAAAAGTAGAGTTTTTTTAACAAATTGGTCATGCTTTCACGTTGACCAAAGCCCTGTACGACTGGTACTCTGTACAGATGTACATTGTATAGGCAAACATGTAATAAATAAAACCAAAAACAAGCTACGTAATTATTTTATTATTTTATTTATTGGTATAAGCATAGTTATCAGTTGTGATAATGTTATAAAAATAATCTGTTTTTATGTTACATGATAAGCATGTTAACGACCATATGTCAGCCTCATCCTTGTATATAGTAGTTTTCCAAATTTTACTTTCTCACTATACTATAGTATAGAGAAAGTATAGTGATCGCAAAAAAAATCGATGTTGAGATTTTTGTGGAAATATCCATTTTGGGAATCCCTGAGTCCAAAAAAGGGGTTTGTACAAAATATCTGTCTGTATGTCTGTCTGTCTGTAAGTATGTCTTTATGTATACAAAGCTAGAGCGAAAACTATTCAATCGATTTCAAACAAATTTGCACCAGACATGACAAGTAGGCCTGTATAGATGCACGAAAAACGGTTTTGAACATTTTTGAAAAACAACCCTCTTTTTGGCAAAAAAACCCCCAAAAAATCAATTATTATCTTTTTATAAAAAACGGCTCTAACGATATTGATCAAATTTGGCTTATTTGTAGCCTTTAATCTACCCTACCATATGCAAGAAACCGCATCTTTCTAAAAATTCTCGTTCAGCTAATAATAATAATAATAACTGATTTTTGGGGGTTTTTTGGCCATAAATAGGGTTGTTTTTCAAAACCTTTTTTCGTGCATCTATACAGGCCTAATTGATGTATTTGGTGCAAATTTGTTTGAAATCGATCAAATAGTTTTCTCTCTAGATAATAATAATAATATTTATTAGTTAATCTCCAACTTTAATAAAAAATCACCTCTCCTACCCCACCCTACAAGGCACAGTGAATCTGTTTAATAATTTAAATATGTTTGTGAGAGAGTATGTGCCAGTTCCTGGTACCGTTTATTCAATATGTTAGTAAACATGGAAAGTTGATAATGCATTCCGATCACATAACTCTCTGTACAGCAATAATTGTAAATTGAAGTTAGAAAGAGTTTTAAATTCAGAAGGTAGTTCTTTAATATATAGAGTGTCCAAAACGCCCCCCCCCCCCCTCTTAACTTTGGAACAAGTAGAAATAAATAAATAAATGAGCTTCGGGATATTTATTTTTTTTGGTGAGATGAATTTTGGTGCAACCGACCCTTACCCAAAAATAGGGGGTTGAAAGGGTAATTCAAAAATCTTAAATACAAACCCCCATCAAGTGAATTTTAATGGGCTTGATAAATGAAGAAGAATGGCACAAATTAGAGGTCTCTATCTTAACCCTATCAAAAATAGCGGCCTGTCAAAGTTGAAAACATCTTATTAACACAGATTTTTAATTAGGGGGGTTACAATACCTTTCATTGGTAAAAAGCTACTTTAACTCTAAATTTAGATTAAATGCTCAAAATCACTTTATGCTATTATCACTGGATTGTTAGCAGTAGTTGTGCTTTCAATCTAGAAGACTATTACCTGCTTTATCTAGCAACTGCAAGTTTATTCGTTCCTTTTAAGCTTGGGCCAAATTGTGTATAAATATTTGTTTAATAGTGATTTTGAATGACCCTCTGATTTTAAGAACCATTATTCCTTTCCACTGAAACATAGTGTTTGTAACGAAATTAAAATTGTGTTAACATAGGACATTTAAAATTTTCCATAGGGTTAAGATAGAGACCACTAATTTCTGCCATTCTTCTTCATTCATCAAGCCCTTTAAAATGAGGTATCACTTGATGGGGGTTTGTATTTAAGATTTTTGAATTACCCTCTCAACGGCCATTTTGGGATAAGGGGTGAAATGGTCGGTTAACAAAAATTCATCTGCCTTTGTCATATAAAGATACTCTAAAGCTCATTTATTTATTTCTACTTGTTCCAAAGTTGAGGGGGCGGATTTTTTGGACACCTGTATATAAATACCTTTTCTGATATCGATGTAATTCTTGTATGTGCTGGAACCACTAAAGCACTGCTTCGCCGATCACTGTAGGCATCATTAGGTGTAGGACTTATGTGGTACTAATGTAGATGAACGTAATCATCATTTTGAAAATTTTTCATTCACTTAATATTTACTTTTTTTTCAAACCGTTTGGTTGCACTATTGTTAGTAGATATACAATAATTCGACCACGCAGCTGAACCGCTGACGTGAGTTGAGCAAATTTTCAAAATTAAATTTATAGGCCTATAACTATGTTTTAGGTCTTCAACCAACAATTTGGGAAATAGGTCTATTCACGACGGTGCTGAATAGCTGCAAAATGCTTCGCACGCCAACCCCCATATTGGGAGTATCTTCAATACATAATGCATTGCGTGCTTTGCATGCCAACCCCACGGTAAAATCCACCAAATGGCTTTGAACCGGGTACTTGTATGGTATTTTACGTTTTGATCGATTTTGGGGGAACCAAGCGAACTATAAAGTCGCGTAAAAAAACAAAATGTGCAGAATAACATCCTACATTTATATTTGTAGAAAACACTGTAAAAAAATTCATTCTCGTAGGAAAAATCTCAAAAAATAGTTACTTTCGTTCAAAAAACGTGCTTCCGGTTGTTGGATTTTTTTGGCTAACGAACTCGTCCGAGCGACATAGACTACCAACATGTGTACCAAATTTGAACCAAATCGGACTTAAATTGCGGCCGCTAGAGTGTGAACACATATATACCTATATATATGACTTTTAATGGCACCCCAAAAATGTGTTCTGGGGACCATGATCGGTGCTCATTTGCTACTCCAGACCTTGGGTCTTACCATAAGGGCCACTGCAATAGTTCATTTTTCCTATGGAAATTCGCTAATAAGTTGTAATTCCTATGTTACTCTAAGTTCATTATGTTACTCAAAACCTGTACAAGACATGGAAATATACAAACTTAGTAAAGTAATATCTAAAATAATAATAACTTTAAAAATTGAACCAATTGTTTTCGAACAAGATGGGGAACAACCATAGAAGGACTATGAGTGATCACTAAGCTACTGCGTCTGTCTCGGAAGTCGTTCAGTCGCTCGTTTGAATCAGTTATCGAGTTGGTTGGGTATTAATTTATTCAAAACTACGATTTCGTTCAGTTCACCAATTGAGTTTATTTATTTTCCAAGTGAATCAAGAATTATTCAATTCAGCCGCTGATTCATTCAAATTGAACGAATTTTTCATGAATCGCTCATCACTACTGTATTTCCTCATCTCACGTCTTCGTTAATCTAATTAGCATAAAGTTAATAAGTTAAACAACAAACAAAATTTTTAATTTATCTTGAAATATTTTTTTTTATGTATCCTGTATTATTTTGATTATTTTAAGAAAATTTTTTAGATGATTTTACAGAATTTAGTTTCCACTTCGCCAAGGTCAAGATGTATATGTTCAAAATGTTAAACAAAAGAAACTTTTCCAGAGTGTCTACCAGCCACAAAGTCACAAAATGAATAAAAAGTTATGGAAGTTAAAAACAAGTCAGAGATTGTTGTCTAAGGTCAATAATTTATTCATATTGCCGGATAAAATTTGAATTGCCCATGCAGTACAGCTTCAACTGAAGCACTTAACATTGGAACGATCATATGTATATCTTATTGTAAATTTTGTTGATCTTTTTTTAAGACTCAGTTCAATTGAGCTTGTTCACTTGGAAGAACCGTTAGTTTTGTCAATATTTACAGCAACAGAGGATCTGCGAATCGAGCTAGCAGGTTTGTCGAGTAGTGATTAGGAGTCAAAACGGATCTTTTTAAAAGCCCTTTTGGATCATTCGTTTAGTTTCAGGATCAGAGTATGTGTGTTTTTAATAAGTGTCACTTCTCCAAAGCTTTGTTTTAGACCTTATTTCTTTATTACTTTAATACTTTTAGGCCTTATGTATTACTAGTTGCCCTACCCGGCTTTGCACGGATAGACAAATCAAAGTTAACTGTATAAACAAAAAAATATATTTCTTATGGGGATTTTGAGTAACTTTGATGAGTCAGTGAGTGGTATTTGGATTATATATATGTATAGATTAAGTGTCTAATACTTTTGGGTAAAAACTAAAATAACTAAATTTTTTATTTTAGGCCTGTTCAAAACATTAAGAAATTGAATTATCATAATCTGTTAGACACTGTTTTTATTTTTTAGGCCTATATTAAACTAAAAAACTCATCCACAACCACAGAGTTTTGAGGTAAAGCAGTGTCTCTTTAAATTAAATTGTTGAAGCTATTTTTTTCTCTAAATTTACATTTTAAAGATATTAATATTAATATGTTAAAAAAAGATTTAGATTAAATTTCAATTTAAAAGTGGTTTTAATTATTCCTTTTTGATTAGGGAAATTTTGCATATATTTGCTAGAGTGTCTCCCTAGAAGGCCTCGCTATACCTCCGTCAAGACATAGGCACAGTAAACCGATTTATATAATTCCGGGAGCAAAGCAAACTGATGTTAAAGTATCCACAGTATTTGAAATGTAACATTTCCGAATCAAATTTTGTTCCAAAATAACACCAAGACAATTTACTTTAACTTTGTTTTGGATTTCTTCATTGATTTTAATTATAATTGATTGTAAAAGGCATTAGTAGTAATGTAAGTGGTATTTATTAAACAACACAGTCATTACAATATAAAGGCCTATTTGTTGACCAAACTTAATCAGCTGTGCAAACATGTTAAGCCTTGGCTATAAAAACATTGCTATTTATACAACCATGTGTTGGAACAGATGAGTTTTCAAGGTTAACAAAATCAAAAAGGTTCAAAAAGGTTTAAAACAGTGAAAAGAAAGCCTTGTATTACAAAAAAATTGCACAAAAATCCTTTTGGCAAATTTTATAAAAAAAGTAAATGTGTCTGGTCGTGTGACTTCCGTCAGGAACAAAGTTCACCATGCCTTTTCTTCAATTCTTTTACCAGCCTTAACGGCAACATACACGCATAATTTTAATCTTTCAATTGCCGTTTATTGTTAGATTGTTTTTTATACAAATTTTGACTGTTTCCATACGATTAATGTTATTATAATAAAGGTGTAGAATTAATTATAACATCAAAGCTGAGATGGTAAACACAATTAAATGTCCATTCATTGTAAATACATTCAATAAACATAAAATGTTGGTTCATCAGTCTAGGCCTAACCTAAAATTACTGTATGTATGTTGCCGTTAAGGCAGGTAAATATATTAAATATGCACACAATAATTTTAGGCCTAGACTGATGAACGGACATTTTATGTTTATTGAATGTATTTCAGCGCTTGACGATAATATCTGAACTACGCTGGGTGGAACCGATTGTCTCTTAATTTAAATTGATGAACCAAAACACATGTTTCTTGAATGTATTTACATTCATTGCCATAGCAACCAATTTGGGAACGCTTTTTCGTTACACATTACATTTTCTGTTTGTTTACTTCTACCGCAACCCGCGTTAAGGAACTTCGTTGCAACAACTGTCATAAGTTTTTTTGTAGAACTATTGGCATTTTTTTGGAGCTTTAGAATTTTTAAGCCCAAACTAGTCATTGATGTAGAGTATTTCCGCACAAAACTTCTTACCAGCGACCCTAACAGTGTCTTTTAGTTCTTCTTGCACCACTGTTATCTGTTCGGTTTGAGATGCAAATGTTTTCCAACACTTGTGAAACAGTCGCACGTGGAACTCAGCTATCTAGAAGCATGCCATATTAATTTTGTAGGACTGTAAACCTTTGCCTCGCTTGTTGTACGCCATGGTCAGACTCACAAGGACGCAATGAGGATTTCCTATGGCTTACCGAACACCCGGTTTCAACAAATCACTTATGCCACTTATACTTAGGCATGTAAAATACCCAGGTTTTTATGAATCAAGGTAAATACCCGGGTATTTTAGAATTTTAATTAAAAATCCCATCTCAGAGTAAGTTAAACTGTGGGAAATGTACACAAACTCATTTTTCACAGTTATTACAACACTAGAAATAAAGGTGAAAAGTAAAGGAGTCGGGAGAGGTAGGGGGGGAGAGGGGGGGGGGGGGGGGGGGGAGGGGAGAAATAGGTTTAACATGAAAAATTCAGAAAATTTTCAGAAAAATTCAGGAGTGAACATACATAGTGAATTTCTCTTTATATCCTTATTTTACCATGATCAATATTAATCATTGAGCAGAGACAACCTGGGTAAAAATAAATTGAACTTATTTAGTTTCAACTATTTAATTGAAAAAAGAAGGTAAAAGAAATGCCTTTGTGAGATTGTGTAGGCATAAAACTAGGTAAGGAGGTGTAGGTTAAATGCAAAATTACAATATCCTACTAATATTATAAATGTAAAAGTTTGTAGTTGTAAAATTTAAATATGATTTTATAAAACTTTAGGCCTATTTGTTAAAATTCTGTATTTATAAAAATACATTATTACATATCAAAATAAAGATACAAATATTATCTTTTAATTTATTTCCATTCCACATTGACATACTGTATCAAATAGTTTTTATGTAGGCATATATTATAAAATATTCAAGTGTTGTGAAATTTAGATTTTATATTATAAAACTGTAGGCCTATTTATAAAAATTTTGTATTTATATACATTATTAGGCCTACATATTAAAATAAAGATTTTTATTTTATAAAACTGTAGGCCTATTTGTAAAAATTTGGTGTTTATATATACATTATTACACATTAAAATAAAGAGAAAAATATTATCTCTTAATTGCCTTCTATTTCAAATTGATATCAAATAGTTTTTATGTTATAAATACTATAAAATATACATATAAAATGTGTACCAGATTTACATTCAGTAGGGTGCTGCTAAGGAGTGCATCTTAGCTTTGAGTGTATTACTACTTTTATCAGACACCTTTATTATAAAGAAAATATAATATATACATGTGTATAAGTATAAGGTTCCAGGAGGGTTGGTCTCTCCTAGTTATAAATAAAAGCCAACTACAGTACTACAGTAACTAATTAGGTTCTAGTTTAATCTTTTTTGTATTTTGCTATGTACAATACATTGTAATGAAGTGTTACCAACCCCTATACAATATTTTAACATATATTAAAATAATAAAAAGGGTTTTCCAACATTTTATCTAAGTTAAAAAAAAACAAACATTTAAAATCATTGAACGAACTAAGAAAGACAATAGCAGTGCAACATGTTGTAAATACCCAAAAATACCCTGACGTACTTTTATTTTTTTTTATTTTTGAAGGATAAATAAATATTGTTGCTAATTTCAATTTAATACATCAAATGACTGTGTTTCAGTCCTTGTTTGCCCAATACTTCATCAAAACATCAAAAAATGTTATATAAATCTCAAAAACTAAAAATACATTCGTTTTGGGTATTTAAATGACCATTTTGGGTAAATACCCAATTTATATTTACCTTCCCACTGGGTATTTCCCCGGCCCACATCGCTGCTTATAATCGGTGTAATAATTCCATCGCACAGTTATCACAGACTTTGATTCTTCAAGCCTAAACACACAGCAAGTGCACTCAAAACCATTGAAGGCAGCCATTTCATTAATTTTATAAGTGCTTGTGGCGATGGGATTCGGTGTTATGCACTATAAGAATCTAAACTTGATATATTTTGCTACAAAGTGACACCAAAACCAACTCTGTGAGTAGTCTGAATAAATTTATACGAATTTACAAAGTTATGAAGTTCTTTTGGAGCATCCTGTATTAAGTATACACAGATATTGGATAGTTAAACAGTAAACTAATAAACAAATAATTATAAAACAAACAAAAATATTTGAAATAGATAACAAGCTATCAGTATTAATTAAGATGTAAAAAAATTCTTTCAAGAAGCTTAAGGAAATTGTTTTTTAATTAAAACAAGGCTAGTACGATTTTGTTACTTGTGCAGATCACATCTTGGCGACCGCGGCTACTAATGGCGCTGTCGTTGTGTGGAACCTGAACCGACCTGGACGTTCGAAACAAGAACATGTCTTTGTAGACCACAAGCGGACTGTAAACAAAGTTAATTTCCACGCTCTGGAACCTTCATGGTTGATTTCTGGCTCTCAGGACGGGACGATGAAGACTTTTGATCTTAGGACTAAAGAGGCTACGAGGACATTCTTTAGGTAATTGATTAAATTAGTTAAATTCCTCAAACTATGTACAGTTTCAAAGCCTCTTCTACTGAGCTAAAATTAATATCTTTTGAATTGTTGAGATACTTTATCAAATTTTCAAAAAGTAATTCCTTACACCTTTACTGAGCAGAACTGGTGCTTAAATTCTCTATCCCAAGCATTTGGAATAAACCATCTTTTTTAGCGAATTTCCAAAGGAAAAATGAGCTATTGCAGTGGCCCTTATGGTAAGACCCAAGGTCGGGCATAGCAAATGAGCACCAATCATGGTCCCCAGAACACGTTTTGAGGTGTCATTAAAAATGTATGTATATATATATATATATAGTAAAACCTCTCTAATCCGAACCTCTCATATCCGAAACCTCCGATATCCGGCGTAGTAAAAAATAATAAATATATCTATTAAAAATGAATATTTTCGACTAAATACTGCAGTAGCGAATGATGTTTTTGAGTTGGGCTGTAAAAAGTAAAACAAAGGAATTCCGTCGGGACGCCCATAAAAATCATAAATCACGGGTAACCTAAGTCCCAACAAGTTTTACCCGATTTCAAACAAATAAAATTATTATTTTAAAGTTTAAATACTTTTGTTACCGATCTATAAAATGTGTTATTTTTCTTCACAGTAGACACCCTAATTCTATAGACACGATAACAAACGAATCAATAAGTGTTTGACCTTGAGCCTACTCTAGACTTCTTGTGTACAAATAACAGCCTACGCATGAATAAAAATAAAACAAGAAGCGTTTACTTAAGAAAGGAAACAATTGCCTAAAACATTTTACTGGGGAAAATGTCTACTTACATAAAATTAATAATGTTTGACATTTTCCCTACTGATATTTATTGTTAAATGCTGAATTGAGTTAAAATACAGAGAATGCGATTGCAAATACCGGAGATTACATTCACGGAGTCTATACGAGAACGGGCAGTTCTGACAACTGAGTATTTCTTGGTATCGGTAATCGGTATCGAGTTTCGGCTATTGATTCTCGATACCGATACAAAAGCTAAAGTATCGGTGGTATCGAAAATCGGTATCGAGAATCGACCCATCCCTAATTTCAACCAATTTACCCATATTAAAATAAACCTCTCTCAAATCCGGATTTTTTGATATCCGGATCGCCAGGCACCACATTGATCCGGATATAAGAGGTTTTACTGTATACATATATATATATGTGTTCGCACTCTAGCGGCCACATTTTAAGTCCGATTTGGTTCAAGTTTGGTACACATGTTGATTGTCTACGTTGCTCGGACGAGTTCGTTAGCCAAAAAAATCCAACAACCGGAACCACGTGTTTTGACCGGAAGTAACTATTTTTTTAATTTTTCCTAAAAGAATGATTTTTTTAGAGTTTTTTCTACAAATATAAATGTAGAATGTTATTCAGCACATTTTGTTTTTTTAAGCGATTGCTTAGTTCCCCCAAAATCGATCAAAACGTAAAATACCATAGAAGTACCCGGTTCAAAGCCATGTAGTGGATTCTACCGTGGGGTTGGCGTGCGAAGCACGCAATGCATTGTGTATTGAAGACACTCCCAACATGCGGACTGGCGTGCGAACCATTTTGAGGCTAATCAGCACCGTCGTGAATAGACCTACCGTCGGTCCAGCTGCGTAGTCAAATTATTTTTCATTCGAACAATCCATCAGTGGCTTATATTGATTTCTATATAGATTTTTTTAATGAAAGTTATATATCCTCAGATGATCCACCAATATGGAATGATCAAGATGGTAGAATGCAACAAACAAAAGTAAATGCTAGTTACACTGATATAGGAAATGTTCAATATGGTATCCCACAGGGATCTGTGCTAGTCTTTTGTTTTTAATATATTTAAATAGCCTATGCAATGGGAAATTCATGGGTGACCTAGTAGCTTTCGCTGATGATTCCGCTTTGTTTTATAAGGCTGATTCTGAGGAACAATCAAAAGCAAAAATGCAGAATGATATATCCGCTTTGCGCTGGTGGTTCACGCGAAATCGTATGATCACGAGCCGGAAGACAAAATATATCATTTTCAGTATTTCCAGAAGCTTCTTCTTTGCTGATCCCTCAAAGTATCATAGTATAAATTGTAACTTAACCAAATGCACTTGCCTTTCTATAGAACAGGTTGATTATATCAAATATTTAGGTTTGTTTGTTGACTGAAGGTTGACATGGAAAAAACGCATAAGTTACTTGAAAAATAAATTGATCAAGTACATTTGTGTTTTTTATATGGTGAAATTCAGTCGTGGTCATAGAAATTGCATCACTTAAAAATAAAGAAGGATCTCCTTAAACCAATGTTGTTCTTACCTTTTGATATTTTTAAAATGTTTTGCTAAGGAAAAGAGTCTGTTATGAGCCGTGAAAAATGGTTAAAACTGAAATAAAAATAAATAATATTCATAAAATGATAAATAAAATTTTTAGTGTTAACGAGGAATTTAAGAAAAAAATTGTTTTTTACTAATTGTTTGATATTAATTTATTTGGAAAAATTGTATAAAAACATTAAAAATATATTTGTTGAAATATTAATACAAACTAGTATTTTGTCGAACCGCCATTAGCCGTGATAACTGAGGCGATCCTGTTAGGCATTGAGTTGATTAAATTTTTTATGATTTCGTCACTAATCTCCTAATTCCACACTTTTTCGATTGCCTGTTTCAGCTCATCTTTATTCTTAGGCTTTGCAATACATTTATTGACCGAGCGTAAGCGAGGTCTCCGTTTTAACTCGACCGTTCGGCATTTCGTCTGTGTGTCTGTCTCATGATTACGGCCAAACACCTTGACCGATTTTGATGATTTTTTGCATGAGTGTTCCTTATTCCTAGGCCAAGCCATGTATATATAAGGTTTTTTTCCATTTTTAATTTTTAACATCTTAAATAAAATAAAAATGGCGGCCGGACCGTTTCTATCAGGGTAAGCTTTTTTCCAAAGCCAGTTTGTGGCTTAGCCGTAAGTCGAATTTAAAAACTAATAACATTTTGCTGAAAGCAAATAAAATTTTTAACGAAATTGTATTCTTGATTTTTTCCGTATCTCTAACGGTAAGCTCACAAATTGGCCGTAAACTTCAAATTTGTTAAAAATCGTCCAAGTTTTTGTATTTCACCCATGTTTTTATACGTTTATCTAAACCAATTCAAAAGTGTTCCATAACTTTTGTAGGGGCCATTCCACGCCAAATCATCCAGCCAAAAGTAGACTTGACACCCAAGGTTCTCTGATTTCAATAAAATTTGGCATAGATAATATATACATATAGATAAGAAGAAATCCAAAATTTCAGTTTGTTCTGACAAATGGTTCCAGAGATATGGCTATTTGAAGTTTTAAGCTAATTCAGTTTCCGAGGTCCATTTGGGCGCTAAGCGAGCGTACATGTATTCTCGTCTTTCTATGTGGAATGGACAATTTTTAAGCTAGAGGCTTCAAATTTTACTCATATATTCAAAACTTAATGCAGAATCATATTATACTATTGAAATGAGTACCATTACTTACTATCACCATAAAAAATTTCCTAAATACAAGTAATTTTATTTTTCTGAAATCGGAACATGAAGTTACAAAAAGTTTCATAGCAAAAATCTCTCTCCAGCTACCCCTATAAAACTATATATCACTGGAAAGAGGATAAAATTATCTTTCAAATGGTATAAAAATTAGAGTAGGTTTTGTGTATTAACATTTTTTATTACACGTTAAAGTCAAAAATAAAACTCTACTCGATTAAAATGTAAATTAATCAACTAATATTAAAAATACCTTTAATTTTTTACACAATTTCTCAATGTGTTGTCAGAAAAGGCCAACTTACATAAAATGAAATATGTCAAATCAACAGTTTTGATGCAATGATACCAAAATCAATTTTAAAAACAATTAAGTCAATTATAATAAGTAGAAAACGTGTATCCAGTACTTACTTGATAATATTTCAACAATGTACATTTTCATGTTTCAAAAATCATATCTACTGAATTGATTTTGGTCCAATAAAATAATTTCAAAATTACATTTCACACACACACATTTCACTCTAATTACAGCAAACTCTGAAAAATTTCCCACGCTTTGTTTATTTCTTTTCGAGATTCAGAATCAATTTTATACAAACGTCCAAGGGAGGTTGTTTCAGGTGGATTAACAATGAATAAGAGATGAGCTGCAGGTACAGGGCACTGATCTTCTTTTTGGGGCCAAAGGAAAGCTTCACTAGGTCCATGGGGGTGCATAAATTTGATATCGTAGTCTCCTTCAACTTCATTGTAACACAACCATTCCTATCCACCAATTATTTTCATAGACACATGCTACAAAAGAGTGAATATTAGGCTCTAGAGTTCGCAAAGTGTTCTTGAATAGGTTTTGTTTTAAACAGACTTCAGTGTCTGAGCTTAGTCTCTTTGCTGTAATCACTTCACCAGTTGCTGGCCGAAAGAAATGAAAACTTCTTGTTCCCTTAATAGTTTCACCAGATTCAAACCGGTTTTCAAGAGATTTTCTTTTGTTTTCAATATCGTTTTCTTTCAAAAAGAAAAAACTAATTTTAGAGAACCGATTTGCACAAAATGAGTACATTTGTTCAGCATTTATGATTTGATCTGATTCTCTGGCACTTTGTAAGTTTTTCTTTGTTACAGTCCTCTTAACTGTTCCCCCAATCCCATCACAAACAGTTTTTCCGTGACTTGTTGCATGGAATGACCAGCTTGCTTCTAGCTCAAAATCTTCTTTATGGTAACACAAATTGACCATTGATTTGTAATTTTTATACTGGGCAGCGCAACCATCTGTCAAATATTCAATTTTGGTTACGTTGGAAAAGTTGGACTTTATGTACTCGATGATTTTTTCTTGAACTGAATAAACAAATGGAACATCATGTTTTAAATCATCTGAAATGAAACACAATGACGATTCTTTTGTCATTTCACCCTCACTTCTTGTGGTACTTGCCTCATAAGCAAGACGTCCCGGGTTCAAACCCCGCGGGGGACCATAAAATATTAAAAACCCAAAAAAACATGCTCGT